>KN888927.1:0-11691 GCA_000934455.1 Apostichopus parvimensis | reverse complement strand
CATTCGGCGAGATTTGGCGTTGTGGGGGCCGGAAGCATGAAGATTGATTCTACCTATCCCAATACAGCTGTAACGATATAGCCTGCTGTGAATATGGACTAAAAGTCCGATATCAAGCCATAAATCAACTTTGGTTACTCCTTCTGCCTATTGACTACCGTTTACAAACAGATTTTAATGACGGAAGCTTCGCCAAGTGAAAAAATGGACTTTCACAAATAGGTGTTTATTTCTTCTAAAATGAACGTATAACAAGTCCTTAGTAAACGCTCCTTGACGAGCAACACGGCCGCAATTTGGAGACTACACTTTGAGTTTGAGTTTAATCTCTCTTTGGAGGCTAATCTTTCTTTTGTCACATATCAGCCTTTATCCACCTTATTATCTTCTTCCATGCTTTCTTTAAATTGTAGATAAATCCATCTCCTCGACTACTGTGTACTTTTAAAGTCGTTGTAAACTCTATTTAGATCCATATGATATAAGAAGACTACTAATTTTTTAATAAAAGTCACCCTGGAAAGAACCTGGGCACGAAAAATCAAACAACCGAACGACTGATCCGCTCTCAACCCCAGTCCCCTTGCATCGAGACTGTGACTGTGTGATCACCGTCAGGCGTGTATCACGATTCCTCTGAAGCATATACAGGGGGCAAGCAGTTCACGGGTTGCTAAGCTACACACATTGGGGAGTTTTTTACGTGTAGATGATGTCTCGAGGCTATACCTGTTTGGGGTATATTCCCTCGTCTGGTCAAAATTTAATGTTTGTTCCCTCAAGCCCAAGCAGGCTCGAGTGAGCATTATTACGTGTAGATTGCGTCCATAAGGGACGAATTAGACGCTGATTTCGTGTACAACAGTGTACTGAAGCAAACATGTGGCAAACAGTTCACGGGTTGCTAAGGTACACAACAGTGTACTGAAGCATACAGGGGCCAAGCAGTTCACGGGTTGCTAAGGTACACAACGGTGTACTGAATAATACAGGGGGCAAGCAGTTCACGGGTTGCTAAGGTACACAACTGTGTACTGAAGCATACAGGGGGCAAGCAGTTCACGGGTTGCTAAGGTACACAACAGTGTACTGAAGCATACAGGGGGCAAGCAGTTCACGGGTTGCTAAGCTACACAACGGTGTACTAAAGCACTTAGGGGGCAAGCAGTTCACAGGTTGCTATGGTAGGGCCTACATAACAGTGTACTGAAGCACACAGGGGACAAGCAGTTCACGGGTTGCTAAGGTACACAACAGTGTAATGAAACATACGGTGGGGGGTGGGGGGGTTAGGCAGTTCACGGGTTGCCAAGGTACACAACAGTGTACTGAAGCATACAGGGGGCAAGCAGTTCACGGGTTGCTAAGGTACACAACAGTGTACTGAAGCATACAAGGGACAAGCAGTTCACGGGTTGCTAAGGTACACAACAGTGTAATGAAGTATACAGGGGGGAGGCAGTTCACGGGTTGCTAAGGTACACAACAGTGTACTGAAGCATACAGGGGGCAAGCAGTTCACGGGTTGCTAAGGTACACAACGGTGTACTGAAGCATTAAGAGCACTCTCAGATTAAGCAGACAAATTAATACACATAATTAGCAACAAAAAGTAAAAAATAGTACGAAGTTGTCTAGATAATCTAATATTGTAGTTATTAACAAAGTTTGTTGACTGTGTAAAAAGAAGAAAAAGAACAAAGAAGCAGCTTGTTTAAATAAAGAAAAAAGGAAAATTAACTGACTCATTATCAGTCATGCAATTTGAGAAAGTTCAAGTAAGCAAACTTACGACTGGTTTCGTCCCGAGGTGCACAGTGGCGGAGCGTCCATACAGTCAGGGGGCGAATGCCCCCCCCCCCTGACGGACTCAAATGGACTGCTGGCGCCCTTTTCAGCTCTTTACCACTTTTTACTTATTCGCGATTATTGAATTTTTTATTGCGCTCTCATCTACATATTGACATTTGTCACATTTTGTTGGTGTAATTTGGCGATGACACCTATTTATTCTTCGTTTATCTGCAAATTAGCCAGGCCCGGAAAGGGTCATTTCCGGCGATCTAGGGAGTATCTTTACTCAAACAATTTTTGTACGCTACGCGCCAACCTTTGGTGGCGCTCCGCTTAGATAGTGTCGAAAGCGCCCCTACAGACCATTCTCGCCCCTCCTGACCAATACCCCTAGCTCCGCCACCTTAGGTGCAGACTGTATGTAATGAACAGTCTATTTAATAGCCTTTTTCTGAGTGATAACCAGTTTGTTTTCAATATAGCTTTGGTAGTACCGGACCAGATGCTATACAGCAAATTTGAAAGGTGAGGTGAGATTAGGCTTAGGTAAATTAACCTCATATCCCTTTGAGGCAGGATAAATTTCAATTTAGATAGGATGCATACTCCTCTTGAAATTTGTGCTGATTACATACTTAACATGATTTCCCCGCGAGAGCTTATCATCGATATAAACTCCTAAGAATTTGGTACAACGAATTTTCAGTAGGGTACATTATTCATATATTATTATATTTATTTTGAACGCCATATAATTGGTTTTGTTTATGGTCAATGATAATTTATTCGGCACAAGTCATTTATAGAATCTACACAATTTATCGTTGTTATTACAGTCTGTGAAGAAAATGTTGGTATCATCTGCAAAAACGGAACAAGGAACAAGACGTAGAGACATAAATAATAAAAAGTAAAGATCCCCGAAAATTTAGATGAAGCAAATCAACAAAAGTTGCTATCACCAGACATAAAGTTAAAGTTATTAGCTGCATATAGGAATTACAATCATCTGAAACACATTCAAGCTTATCAGTGACAGAAAATCTGTTGCTTAAATAACTCTGTCTGTCGATATTGTATTACGGTCGTCGTTAGATCATCATCGCCCGGGCTCGAAAGAAGGAAAGAGCTCTTAGTAAGCAAGCAGAACATAGCAAAGATGTAGCAAAGATGTTCTCGGAGTGTTAGCTCAGTGGTTAATGCCGGTGCCTTTCAATCATAAGGTCCCGGTTCGAGTCACTCCCAGATTAATGTATGTCGTCCAGTTACAGAGTTGTTGACAATTTACAATTCATAATCATGAACGTTAAATATGAATGTCAGAGACTGACTTCGGTCAGCTTGCGGCTTTGATAAGCCAAATGAGGCTTCTTCGCGAGTTCCTGCTTGCAGGAGGATCAAATATACATACATATACATAATGTTATTAGAGCTCACTGATTTAATGCAAGACATGTGCGCCAAGCATGAACAGGAACGGCAAATGAATTATTCTTAAGGTTTCATATGAACTTTGCACACGGCTAATTTCTCAGGTGAAAGACGCGCGCTTTAATCTGGTGTTGCTTTTATATAACCCATGACAAGAGAGGCAAAGGAAACGTCTTAATAAACGTAACTTAGTTTTATCGACAAAAAAGATCGCTGATTGGAAAGGTAATCAGTAAAATTGTTGGGGCATTATGATTTTAGTATCTCAAGCTCAAGCAATGATTTTATTTGTGTGTTCATTGAATAATTACACAGTACTGAGCTCCTTACATTAAACTGTGATCTGTGTGCTAGTAGAAGCTATACAGTCATTATTGCTAAAATAATATGGAAATCGCTGCTGTGACAATGTTAGCCTGGTCAAAATATACTGGAGCTGTCTGAATTTTTAGCCCTCACATTTTGCCCACGGAGTTCAAGTGCGACATTCGAAGTAGTAGCGCCCTCCTCAAACTTCGTATGAGTAGAAATTTGTTTGTGTGCTGCAAGAGAAACACGGGCATGTGAATTTCTGAACAACAATACTTCGTAAAAGAAAGTAGGCCTATAACCGGAAAAAGTTTTCAAGTTGTTCTCATTACCTTTTTTCCGTCCATAGTTTCATTGTGGTAAGAAATGATTCGTTGTTTATAATTGCTAAATTCTGTGTGGACAAGTTAAAAGTCATAGCTTCTCGCGAAACTGCACCCAACACTATTTTAGTTAACAGCCACATGTTGCGAAACTTGTTGCGAAATAGCATCGTAATGTGTGAAATTCTCTTTGGCCTATATTGTTACTGTACTGCGGGATTTGCTTTATAAACTTGTTTGAGTACATTACTACTGTCATGATGCATTAGCCTGATAAGGGAAGGGGGGGGGGGTGGCTCTTCGGTGCATAATTAAGTCTTGATAGTGATAGTTCACACCATATTATTATCTGGTTATTTTGATTTAGGCTAGCCAATGTATACTGTAGCCTAGGTCTAAGTACTGTACATGTTACTTTGTTTTGTTAGTACATCCCATTTACATACAGTTTTCAGTTTGTAATTGTATGACTAAGTTAGAACCATCATTGTTTGCAGAACCCATTTTGTATTGCTTCTTTAATTAGACTAACTATGGCTGCAATGTCAACTTAGAATGTATCTTTGTCCATTTGTTGGGCAATAGTGATGGTACTGTTACTCAACCTATGTACAACTTTATGATCTGGAACCACATCCCCTGACATGGCTTTGATTGATGTGATTAGTTATCATAGAACATCAATTACCAGTGCTAGTAAACTCGAAATCCTAAGTCTTTACAGAATGAGAAATAACCTGTTTTGTAAAACATTACAGTACGAACTACGTTACTGTTTCCAAATAAATACTTCATCATATATACGGAATAATTGGAATGAATACAATTAATTAGAAAAATTTATAGATATGGAAAGGGTTGTCAGATATTTAGGTTTCTATCACATGACAATATATTAAATTTCTTCAAATATCTCTTTTATTCCTAAGTCTTGATCAAGTTGATTCAAGCTCGTGGCACAATAACAACACGATAACTGAATCACAATCTCTCCAACTTAATTTAAACAACATAAAACATTTTATAATCACACAAGCTGTAGAACTCAAACAATAAACTTAAAGAATATTAAGAACTAATTTTCTTACAAATTCAAAGCTCCATTGCTCGCGGGCTGTATAGGAGCAGACTTTCCATGTCTGATACCATTTTCTCGATAAAAAATTTCAAACTTAAGAGACAAACTGTGGACCATTATCTGTGATTATTTGCTGATGCAACCACCAAGAAGCAAATACTGTCCTCAGTGTTGACAATGTGTTTTTGGTAGTGGTACTGTACTTTGCATAGTTATCATGTCACTCCGAATGGTCCTGCAAAATCAATATGTACCCTCTTTCAAGGGTTGGTTGACTGGATCCTTGTATGGATCTGACAATCTTCTGCACTCTTCACAATTTTGGATCAACTCTTCAATATCTAAATCAATGTTGTTCCAATAAACATGCTTTCTAGCCAAGTATTTTGTCGTAACTAATCCCCTGATGTTGTACATGCAAATCTCCTTTTACTTGACTTTGAAGAGACTTGGTTATAATCACATGTAAAACCCCACAAAATACGACCCATCATTGTTGCCATTTACTGTCAGATATTTAGGTTTCAATCACAAGACAGATAAACAGATGACAGTATATTAACATTCTTCAAATCTCTCTTCTGTTTCTTTAGTCTTGATCAAGTTCATTCAAGGTGGCACAATAACAACACGATAACTGTATATCACAGTGGTGGGAAGGGGGGAGTGTAGGAGGTGGTGGTACATCTTACAGGTAATCTAAATCAAGTGCATTTGCATTAATTGAGGGATTGTATCAGTAAGTTTGCCCCTCCAGTCCTGGAAAATAGAGCAACACCCCTGGTTGTATGTGTGCTGGTTTAGATACTGATAAATTGAACATACCTTGTTAAGGTCTGTACATAACATTTCATTTTCACAGACTTGCCCTAAATGTTAGGTAAAGGACATATAGCTCTGCCAGCTTATTCAAAGTATGCATGTTTCAAATAATTGTCTTGTTCGTTTGCATTCGCAGTCTCTCTCACATAATAATACGGTTCTGAACCCAAGAAGAGTACAAACCTTCCACTACATGGTCTAAATCATTCACAATGTCATCGTCTATAGTAAGAAGAGGTCTTGAATTGTTCAAGGAAGATATTGCAGAAGGTAAATGTGCAGGCGTGCGTCGCATTAATTTGTGGAAAGTAAATGTTGTAATACTTATAACATATAGCATACAGTTTCATGGTAAAATCAGTTAGTATTTTACTTAAATTAGTAACATGCTACCTCAGGTTGTAGTCAAAGTTCCCATGTATGATCACGCCTAAGTGTACATGGATTTTCCTTTTTCCAAATAATATGCCTTCCTGGATTGATTAGGAAAAGATCAACACTTGAACTGATTATGAAAAGAAAGCTTTGAAGTTAATACAGTACAGTAGTTAATTGTATGGCATTCATTTATGTTTTAATAGTGGAATAAACTGACATGACAAAACTGATAAGACAGTTCAGACTGAAATTTGCTACCATATTTGTTACCATTTGCTAGGCCCTTTGAATTTTTTCAGTGAACAAAAAAACAAACAAATATTATTTATCTGTAGAAGTGGAACACTAACTTTGTGTTAATGTGGGATCAATTTTTGTCTGAACTACATGAGAGAGACCCAATTAATCAATTTATTACGAGCATCATTTGATAGTCCCTGTGTTGAACTTGGATGCTACGAACCAAAGCCATCTTGTGCTTATCAATGAACGCATTTCTATGGTCTTGGTTTGATTTGCACATTTTTCTTGCAGAATCACCAAAGAAGAAGTCCAAAAAAAAAATCCATTCAACAAATCGCCAAGATCTCTTCGCTCATGTCAGTTCCAAAAAGACTGGAGTCAAAAGGCAACTGAAGAAGTTAAAAGGAGAGTCACAAAGACAGAAAACAACTGTTAAAACAATGAAACTTAAATCAGCATTCAGTAAGTATTTTGCTTTAATTGTCATACCAGCAACTAATATATCAATTTTACTTCAAGTAACTGATTATACTTTTCCTTTACCATAAATATATCTCTTTTTGGTTTACCTGGAGTATGCATGTGCATTTATAATTCCTCGTTAACAGACAACTTTGAATTCAAGTCATTGAAATCGAAGAACTAAATTGACACATATTGATTGGAAAACTTGATACATTTGGAAATGAACTAAAATCACAGAAATAGCAAGATATATGTTATTATAATATTATATTATATGTTTGTATGTATATAAACTGAAATCGTAATGAGTTGTAAAATCCAGAACAGTGAAAAAACTTCCAGCCTCCACCGGGAGTCAAACCCGGGCCTCCCGCTACATGCGGACACCCTAACCACTAGGCTATGGACGCTGATTGTATGTCCAGAGGCTCAAAACCGGTAAGGAAGGTCGTAATTCCACTGTAAGCTCTTTCACCTGTATCGAACAATACTAGTTCTGGTTTGGTGACATATTTGCCTTACTCAGAGAGATCAAACATGATTCTAACCAACTCGAAGTCATTTGTGATTCCTAAAGCCGGATCTCGAAAGGACTTTTGTTAATGAAATGGAGGTAAACGACAAAGGCAAATGAATATATATAATTGAAATCGTAATGAGTTGTAACATCCAGAACAGTGAAAAAACTTCCAGCCTCCACTGGGAGTCGAACCCTTGCCTCCATTGAACAAAGGCACATTTGCTCAAGTTCATGTCCTTGGTAACTCTTGTCCAACAAACTGAAGTGATACACTTCCTTCTACAGTCACAGGATACAAGACTGCAAAAGAGTAATCTACATCAAATTTTCTTCCCTTTCCTAATAGGTAAACTCTCAAAGGACGACACAGAAGATCAAACAGAGCAAAACATTGACTATTTACTGAGATTGGACGGAAATAAAGGAAGATTCTCATCTCAGGCTCAAAAGGTAATAAATATTATTAAATTTATAATTGATTTCATCTCCCTTCAAATAGATGAATTTCTAGAGAATTTGTTTGGGTTTTTATTGTTGCCAGTGCACAAATCAAAACTTTTGAAATAACACATCGTGTTTTCTCTGTTCCTCTTAAATTTGTGTGCTATTCCTACAATGCACCTTCAGTCAGCTGGCATTGGTTGCTCCAAGTCTCATAAATATATGTTAGTTCATTGTTTGGTATTCTAATAACCCTATCAAAACATTTTCTAATATTTTTTTCATGTTAATCGGTTTTATCTCTACCAACCAATCAATCAAGAAAGCTTTACCAAGAGAGATAATGTTAAAAACACAATAGAGGGAACATCAATATTGACATTAATAAAATATGGGAATTCATTCATTTATAGCATAGACAATAGATATTAAAAACACAAAGAAGAGGACATATGGTGGAGAGATAATTCAATGATTGAGACTACTAAGAAAGTATAACAAAGAAAACTTGTGGAATAGATGTCTCCGGAGAGCGAGAAAGCTGGGGGTGTAAAATGGAGGAGTAAAAAGTAACAACCCAAAGAAAGCAAAGGACATCCCCCCCCCAATCCATGCACCATGTATCTACCCAACACCATGGCTGTATAGTAATATAGATGAAGCTTAACAGGCTGCTTTGCGACCTTGTTTCTGGCAGGATTGTAAGAGTTAGTGATGGTGATGTTGGTGGTGATGTGTAGAAGTACCACATTGAGTTCAAGAAGCCTACTTTTTTTTTGTGGAGGTCATTTGGGTCAACAGGGGTTGAGTTGTTAAAACCTTCTAAACAGCTATGTTACCTACTGCTCTTCAAACCCTTAAAAGCTTGTTTTAAGTGTGAATGAAAAAGAAAGAAGAAGATAAACAAACATACTTCTAATGATATTTCCCGCTTTTGTTTCATGTAACCCTTCCCCAAATATAATGCAAACCCACAGTAGGTGAAGCACCTAGGAGTGTTGCCTCTGTAGCCCCATTCGACTCCCAACAAATTGCGTCAATTAGGTGGTGTCACGTGTGACCATAGATATCGTAATAGAAACTGGGGAGATCAATTAGTAGGACACTGATCCCTCGCCTCAGTAGCAATGAAACAGTTTCATTAGTCTTTGGACCAATTCTGCGATCCCCAGTTGATTGCTGCGACTGTGCCCTTATTAGATCCACAGTGTAGGTAGAAAGTCCAGTTTAACTGTCACTAACTAGACTGATGTCAACGTGATAACTGATCCCTGGTACCTCCCTTTATATGTTGCCGCAGTAGTCAATAGATAATCCCTCTTTATTTTGGTGTGTACAATTTCATGAATATTAACATTTATAGTATGGCTTACCACTATATGAATATGTTTGGGCATCGGAACCACTAAACGTTTTAGTTTTCTGGGTTTTTTTTTGTGTGTACATTTTGTAGAATTCGAATCGTGTTTTGAATCACATTTTGAAGCAGCTGTTATGATTTGGCATTCGTTGATTTTATTCATGCTATCAAAAATTGTCCATGAAGAAAATTTCAATCCGGCTGATGCCTAGAAAATTGTAATCTATAAGTTTACGGAGGGCGGTATGGCAAAATAGCAGCGAAACGTGATGTACTATCTTTGAGTAAATGGGTAGAAAGCTTTCTTTATAGTCGTTTTGTCCCATGAATCTGCTATGAGGGTATATCTTCAAAACTTATATAACGTGAGATGGACTTCTAGTTTGGTGTCATTTTGGTTGTTTAGGAGTTTCAGTTATTTCAAAACTGTTCAGAACTGCTTTTGTATTTTACATCAACAGATAATAGATCATTCAAGAGGCAAACTCACCAAAGACAACCCTCTTCCCGTAACAGAAGTGAAAGTAGAAACGTCAGCATTTTCTGAAGAAGATTTTGCAAACTTTGAGAAGGACTACGTCGCTAGACGAAAAATTGACAATTTACTGTTGGACTTCCAAAGTTAGTTGATGCAAGGTGACATTAGCTTTTCAGTAATTTTCAGTATTTTCAAAGGATTTCTGATACATGATTGGAAGGAGCAGAGAAAACTTTGGTCCTACTACGTCGCTGAGGATCCTTCCAGATTTCCAACTGACACAATATGGTGCATGGCTGGAAATGTCATTCAAGAAGAATCTGAGTTTTCATGAATAAGTGTAGACAATAATGGACAGAAAGCTTTTTAATGATATTGTCCAGACAAAGCTATTAAAGAGCAGATATATATGTTATACTTACTGTAACCAGCTGGCTAAGAAGTCAGTTGAGATGAGAGCAGTATTCAACATCACTGTGCCAGGCAGCAGCTTAACCACATGCTATATGTGTGTGGACAGGTATCTTTGCTGACAACTAAGTAATGATTCCAAGCAAGGTATCTGGTGTTTTATCAGTTTCATTATGAACTGAACGGAGTATAAATAAATAATTAATCAATTATGTTTGCTATATTTGATTTAAAAAAAAAATTGATTATAAAATTTCCCGTAAGTGGTCAAAAACTGTCCTGTTGGCAAGGAAGTAAAGAAATATGTACATGTGTTTGTACCTCATATTTGGTGTGAAGAAGTACCACATTAAGTATAAGAAGCCTATTGTTTTTGGTGGAGGTCAAAGGTCATTTGGGGTCACCAGGGGTGAAATTGTGAAAACCTTGTAAACACGATATCTCAAGAAGGGAAGCTTGGGCAGACCTCATATTTGGTGTGCAGACGTACCACGTCGAGTACAAGAAGCCTATTGTTTTAGTGGAGGTCATTTGGGGTTATCAGAGGTAAAATTGTGAAAACCTTGTAAACATGATATCTCAATATTGGAAGCTAGGACAGATCTCATATTTGGTTTATAGATGTACCATATTAAATTTAAACAGCCTACTGTCATAGGTCATAGGTCATTTGAAGTCAGGAAACACTAAACATTGACTTCACTCTCCTCTTACCTGTCTCTCTACACTAACACACCTTCCTAAACATAATGTCGTAAGGGAAGCTTGGACAGATGGCATATGTGGTATGTTATTGTACCACATTGAGTACAAGAAGCCTGTTGTTGAGGTCAATGGTCATTGTGAATTTATTGTTTGTCACATCACACTGCTTTTCACTGTATTACTAAGATCAAGTATGTACATTATGTCAGATTCACGAATGAAAACTGCTCATGTTACATCATCGAAACCACAATGCATTTTTGCATTCTGGTTTTCAGAAGCTACAGCATCCGACCCTCAGCGGTACGATAGAAAATATACAGGCTATTATAACTTATGTCCTCATGGACAAATCCATACTCTTTTCCTTCGATTTTGCACGTTTCTACAGTCTGTGTAACTAATCCCAACCCTGTATTAATATACAATGGGTCCCTGAGTTTGGTCACTGCATTCACACACCAGTAGAATCACTGTGGTCGAGTGGTACGGACTTCGGTCTGTGACACAAGATCCAGAGGTTCGATTCCTACCTTCGCCTGATGAGCCCCAAAAGGACGAAACCGGTCGTGAAGTGGAATTTTTATCAGGTGCGTATCCAGGGGGGGGCGTTGGGGGCGCGCGCCCCCCGGGTAAGGAAAAGAGGAGAGAAAAAAAAGAAGAAAAAAGGGGAAAAGAGGGGAAAAAAAGAAAAGGAGGAGAGGAAGGAAAGGAAAAGAAAAAGAAAAAAGAGAAAAAGGAGAAAAGGAGAGAGTATAGAAGATAAACGCCAAGACACCGGGAAGAGAAAGAGGAACAGTCATAATTACAGCGCTGATCCCTATGATATACACAGGGTAGCCAGTGACAGATCGAGGATTACGGAGGGGACGTGCGCCTCACCCTATCCCTTACACCGACAACTCCATTTTTGACGTTTCCATTTTTCTTCTC
>KN888926.1:0-10409 GCA_000934455.1 Apostichopus parvimensis | reverse complement strand
TTCACCTGGCCTTAGATGCAATTTGGTGCTCCAAATGAGATGTTTTTCTCATTTGGAAATGAAAAAGGGGTTTTCTGACTTGCGGAGCGGGGGGGGGGGCGGAATGATACTTCCCCCCCACCTTTTTTTTCACGGGGGGCTGGCGCCCCCGCAGCCCCCCCGGTTCCTACGCCCTTGACGTCCACCATGATGGGATGAGCTCCTTTCGGATACTTAGTAAGAAACGTCACACAGGGTAAAAACCCGACAGTATACCCCCTCCTGCTAGGCAAGGAACTATGATGCAGTTGCTTGGTCGTAATCCAAACAGCAATAGCATCCTGCGTGAGTAACAAATGATTTCACCTCTGTTCAACCCTCATAAAATGTATAGGGTTCATTCGCGTCCTTCTCTGGTCATGTATGTAGTTTCGCATGTAACGTCTCATGTCATGGCGTCATATCATCGAGATAAAAGTTTTATCGACCACTTCCATCAGTTCCAAGAAGGTTTTATTTGATTTTTGTTTTCCTCCTCTCTCTCTCTCTCTCGTTTTCTCAAAGTGTAACTGCCAAATTTCAAATGCCCTCCACCGATATTGATTGACCCTTATTTAGAGAGATTTATAAGTTATCGCGCCCAGATGCTGCTGCATGCCTTCGCTCCGCCCATTCTCCGCCCCGCTTGAAACTCATCTCAACTCAGGGATCATCTGAACAAACACAACAGAAACTAGACAGTCGGTGCTGCTCTTTTCACAATATCATCGGACATATAGGTTTCCGTACAAAAAGCTACTGGCGGAATATGTGTTTAATGTTTCATTACTAACGTTGTGTGTGGTGTAATGAAGTTTTACACTTTACTAGCTATGTGATTATTCATGCATGCATGCAGGTTGGATAAGGCTTTTTCTACACTCGGTTCGTTACAAAGACTTCTTCTTTTCGTATAAACATGGAACAAATTAGTGATATTTGTGCTATGTAATGAACTCTTCTCATTTAATAAAAATAAAAATTAAGGTACTTGCAGCGTTTTGATATTTGGGGTGATAATGCCATTAACAATGACATTAATGGACATTTCCCTCCACCGGGTATAATGAACAAATGAATACAATTAATATCCATTCTCTTCCATATGCTATGCCCAGGAATAAATCCAGTTGTGAATTAGTAACTAAACCGTTTGCTTTCGAAGGACATTCTACCTTTAACTTATATAATACAGACTTACATGTACTTATGTTGTAAATTAGAGGTAGCCGCATAAACATGCAGTACGGTTATCAGGACTTATTTTCATTCGGTTCCAGACAGTTTAAAGTAATGAGATGATGATATATCCTATATCTACCATACGTATATACAAGATCGAGTTACATCAATAATAATCTGTGTATACTCATTCTCACAATAGATAAAGAGAGAGCGAGAGAGATCAGACGCTGTAAAAGCCTATAAAAGCCAGTGTATTTTGAAATTCACTTGAATACTGAGGGTTTAAACGTTTGTTCACGTTATAGCTTTAGGGGGTCTGTCCATATAGTGAAACGATTATACTTCCTCTCTAAGATCAACGTGAAAATATCTAATACGTAATTGGACGCTCGGTGCTAGTTTCCCAGAATTAAAGACAGTGCCCTTTAAACTCTTCCAGCAAAATCATGCTGAGATGGTTGTGCTTCAGAAATTCCGATATAGTTATCTCAAACTTTGTCCGTGTGCTTAGTTTAAGGTCATAGGTGAAAGTGTCCCCATTGCTAAATATAATTGCTAGTTATAAGGCAAACACAGCAGCCCCTCCTGTTTCTTGGGAATTTGAGCCGTTGTGGTTGCCATAGCAACATGGCATTCGAAGTCGGTCTCATTGTCAAGGCTTTCAAGTGGAAGCCTCATCTTTTGGGGATTCTCTTACCCGTATAGTTGACATCTGGAATTGTGTTTTGTCGTCAAAGTCATATTGTGAAAATTTGTACAAGCTTTCACATGTGAAAGTTTTCCGCATTATATGCATGATATTATATGTTTGCTTCATCGACTCACATTGTAAACTATGTTGCGGATAATTTCTTACAAATGTTCGCTTACTTCTTCTATTCGCCTCTAAATATCGTCGGTACTATTGCTAATTTGCTACTTTATCATTCGGGCATCTTAACAAATAAAAGCAAGGGGGTGGGGGAGGTACTGATCTCACTACGGAGGATTGAAAGGAAGGGGGCATGCCCATAGTCAGGCCTGCGTCATAGAGTCGTTGCCTCTATGCAGACTACTGAGCCACCCAACCCATCCCCTCTTCATCAGTACCACCATCGTGTGTACATAATCTTATCAAGTTACAGGGCATGAGTATTGCGCCTCTTGCAACCTCCTAAAATTGTTGGTGTCCCTCCTACAAATTGTTGGTGCCCCTCCTTTATTTGTCGATGCCCCCTCCTTAAATTGTTGCCCCTCAAACTCAGAAATCATGGCTATGAGCCTGAGTAAGCAGGAGAGAAAACTGAGAAGTAAAGAAAGCAGCTACAAAATGAAATAAGAATTTTAGAACAATTTTAAAAACGATAAGCTGGAAACTTTGTCACACTGATCAATCCTTATTGGTGAGTTTTTGATTTGATATGGTCCTTAACTGTTCAATAACAAATTCTCTGTAAATCTCCAGCGAAAATTGATAAATGTATTCTTGCCAACATGACCCATCCGTTGGAGAAGAATGGTACATAAAGACGCCGACATTGAACATTTATCTGAAGAAAAAAAAACATACTGGTCTGAAGCGGGCAGCCTATAACAATTACCCACTATGTACATTGCTTTCCCAATTCCGATGCCACGTATAAAAACTTGAGTACTACTCACGGTACTTGCACCTCAACCCACCTCCCACCTCATCCATTCCATGTTGATTCCGTAACACGGGTCACTTAATAGAAACAATGTTTAGAAATCCATCTTCAGAATGTTTTATAGTCACGCCAGAAAGAAAAGTTCCCAAAATTTATGGTCGGTAAAAATAAGGAAGTATTTGCTAAAGATCCTTAACTACATACATTTCTGAATCCCGCCAAAAAGGCCGCCAAATTTCAACAGTCTGAGTCAACCGTCAAAAAATATTTTAGGTGAAGGTCCATCGAAGGCCATGATAAATGTTTTTCCTTTAGTTGTGCGTGTAGAATGTGATTATCTGTACATATACATATATGTGTGTGGTGGGGGGGGGGGGGGTTATGTGTATGGCAAGCCATGTGGGACAAACACCGCATAATATATCCGCGTATTAATTCGAATATATACGCGTATTAATTCGAATATACATGTGATGTACATGTATAAAGTTTCGCTTTTTGAAGCGATCGCCAAAACATTTATCGTTGGTATATGTACACACCAACAGGGAAATGTTTTTCTCGTGTAGTTTCTAATTAATCCGTGCATATATTGGATTTAATCCCCATATGTATTTTATTTCATACGTGTATATATTCGAATTAATACGTGTATATATTCGAATTAATACGTGTATGTATTCGAATTAATACGTGTATATATTCGAATTAATACGTGTATATATTCGAATTAATACGCGGATATATTTAAGCCATATGATTGGCTAATAATATATACGCGTATATATTTCAATTAATACCCATATAAATTCCAATTAATACGCGGATATATTATGCAGTGTTTGTCCCACATGGCTTGCCATATACGTGTGTGTGTGTTACTCAACTTTTTGTATGAGTGGACAAGGAAAAGAATAACCGTTGAAGAGTGGTGACCATGTTCCCATAGCTGTAATTAATAATTGAGATGAAGTATCTATAAGTCCAATGCATCAACATTATATGCTATTATATGGACCAATGCTATGGACCCTCTCCCAGAAAGTAGTACTTACTATAGCCAGAACGGTTCATTAAGGATAATGACAGCAATAACTTCCTCCCCGATTCTTGCAGAGCGTGTCATGATTAGTCCTGTCCATGTCTACATTTTCGAAGTACATTTCTATATAATTTATCTTATTGGAGAGTATGATGTCCCCCCCCCCCCCCCCAAGTGAATGTTCAGGTGTATGTTGTCACCCATGTAATACGTAACCCTCTCAACAATAAGTTAAAATTGTATAGAGAGAACATGTAAATGACCCTGACTAACGCATCATAGCAATTCCCACACTAGTAATGGGTCACCTTTATTTTAGCAACCCAAAGTGTATTGAAGTGGTTTCCAACTAATGCAGAGATCTCGACACAGGGCTTGAGATGAAGATGGAGGGAACAGAGGTGATACCTATACAGTGGTTTTGAGCTCACTGCCTACGGCGACACCACACTTCCGTGGAAACCATTGCTGCGACAACTATTGTGGGACCGGGCCCCGACCCCGGCCCAGTTCCCTGCCCCAGTTTCAGGAACCCGAAAAGTTTATATCACGTGATGAAACAACTGTTTCTGGTGTCTTTTGTCGTTACTTTTGAAGCTTTCCTCTATCTTCAAAACTTAACAGGGTATCACCATAGACGTAAAATAGTATATAAATATACTTCCTTTGAATAAAATCTATGCCTACGTGACAGTCACATAAATTTCGAGACACAGGAAAAAGAATAAAAGAACGCTTGTGCCTTACATGTTTACTCTTCATGATATGACCGTATTTCACGCTTTAACAACGTATTTGCTTTGCAAACTTCACGCACAAATGGAATTGAATGACAAGTCTCTTCTCTGCTAGGCAGAAAAAATATTTCACGCCTAGTGAACCGAGAGCATTTTCCACAACCCTTGTACCAAATAGACTCTTCCAGTTTTCTTTTCGTGTGGAGTAAGTTGTGCAAGTACAACGATTCGAATTATCTTGCCAGTAGCGCAAGCAAAAGTTTTCGGTTTTAGGCTTAGTATTCGATCCTTAATGGATAATTGAAAGAAAATTTATACCCAAAAGAGAAATATACAACAAGAAGGAGCTTTGGCGTATCGAGATATAATTAAAAGTACTGAAAATCGTAGGATTTTCATCACTTTACACCTGATAGTTTTCAACCAATTTAGTACGCAATGAAGGTGCTGGGAGCAGTGGTTGTTCTCGTGTTGTGTTTACACGGAACTAACGCGTTGGATGTTGGATTCAGTAAGTGAAATTATTTTACTTCTCCTAAACAATTATGTTCAGACTATAATACAGTCGCATTCCTATTAACATCATAAGAAGGTGAAGGGAAGAACATTCACACCAATCGTTGATAGAAGAAGTGTGTACTTAAAAATAAAAATAACCTAGTATTACATTAGGCTATCGTTATAGATTTGCTAAAGCGTAAAGAAATTGTTGATGATGAACGTTTGGGCCCTTTGTCCCTACATTGTAATAGACTTGGCATATGATAGCCCAAGTGTACCATGTTTGTAGATGTAACCATCAGAAAATGTTTCGTTTATAAAAATCATCCAAAACCGCCATTTTGTTTGATAATAAAGACTAGAGCCTACACTTGTTTTCACCATTTGGATATACTGTTAGGTAGCCACGCAAAAAAGACAGCTTTCAGTTGGTTTTAATTTTAAAAGGCGGTCACGGATCGGTAGGCATGAAAGTCTTTCGAGGTCAGAAGGACAAATTTAAATTGAAATTAACAGGGCCATTATATCTGTGTGACTAGACCCCAACGGTATTTCGAGAGGTTTTGTTCGCTGGTCGACTAAACATGATTAACAATAGATGCCTTTTATGACGCTTACCTATTGATTTTTCTTTGAATGGGCGGGGCTTGTGTATTGTCGTTCTGATTCAGTACTGAGCTCCGCCCGGTACTATTTTCAATCCGATGACGTAATTTTAGGATGATAGGAACACTTTTTGTACGTGACTATAACAGATACATTCTTGCTTTAGTTGTTTTCGTAAAAGGTAAAAAAAAAGCTTATTAATTTACTTTGCTGATATGAAATAAACCAATTTTGAAAAACACGATTTGGAAAATGTTTGAAATTTCAGTGACTTTTATACAAAGTCTGTCTTGCCAGAATAAATAGAAAATCCCACCTAGCTTAGACTAGGCTACATGTACCAACCTAATAGAAAAATAACAAAGTATAATGAAGCATAACTTCGGTGTTTCGTCACTACTTTCGGCATAAAATAACGTAGGATAATACTTAGCAACAGAGGTTATTAAATGTACAAGTGTGCAGTGCAACTGCGTAATTAATAAAAGAAATGTTTCCTTTAATTCTGAGCATTTATATTGTAAGTTATGTAAAAGTTATATACCTCAAACCATAGCTATGCAAAATGTAGATCACTGAATAATTCCCTGCATGATATGCTTGTGAGCCACAGCAAATCCATTACACCAATGTTTTCGGTGAACATTTTAAAAAAGATTCCATTATTGTAAGGTGCAAGAAAAACAGAAAAATCGTATTTGCATTTTCAAGAAGATGTCAACCCAGAAATGAAATTTAGACAAAATTATTTTGGCCAAAGTTTGACATACAGTACATATACATGTGTGAACAAATTCTTGATTTCCAGGATACTTTCAATGTAACTTTCAGTTCATGCAGTTCAATTTTAGGGTTTTCTATGTAATTGTCATAATTATTCTCATAGAAAACCCACTTGTCATTTAGCCTCTGAATAAGATCCTGCTAGGATCAAAATGTCAGGCCAACTTACTTTTACACACACTACAAAGCTGATTATAGTCTTGTTTTACTAAGGACCTCCTTCCTTCAACTCATCTCACCCAAAAATAAGTCTTTCCTCCTAACCCTCCAGCCTCCAGGCAAATAGTTTTAAAAGCTTACTTTTTCCAATAATTTTCAGGTGTGGAAAGTTTTTGGGGGAATTAACTGAAAAGTTGTTGTTTTGGTTATATATTGTATTCATGAGTGGCCAGTTGTGGTTGAATTGATGCACCCTGAAGGGTAGCTATAATTATGCCATATTTGTTAAAATGAGGCAGATATTTTCTCCCTAAGGATGCACAATACCCCCCCCCCCCACCACCACCAAGGTTAAGCTTTTCCCTCATAATATTTCGGTCGAAACTATACATTTACAGTGTTACCATGGCTACTGAATTCCTTTTTGACTTTTAACTCTAGCTTTGGGAGTCCATCTGATTTTAATTCTAGCCTTGGGAAATCCATGCAGTATATTAAGAAAAAAAAGTCAATGCATGTGTCTTTGGGATTAAACCAGTTGTGCATGCATTTTTTTGGACTTACAGTAGATACAGCCTGTACACAAATGTTGTGTTGCAGACTGCATAGGATATATCATACATATATTATGTAGATGAATTGCTATGAAAAGATGCACACAGTCAGTCACCTGCTGTGGGGAATATTTGTGGAACAGTGTACATGCATGTACTGGGTGTTATGAACTTACCCCATGCTGTGGGAATATTTGTGGCTCAAGGGGTTGCTGGTGTTAGGAAGATATATAAGCCATAAATACAAACCAGAAATGTGAAAATAATGTTCAAATGGAAAAAAAAAGGTTTGAGCCTTGTCAGAAGTCACACAGTCAAATTTCTCTTGTTCAGAATTTATTGGTTGGGTTGTGTTGGGTTGAAGTTTTAAGTAAGGAAGGTTTAACAATTTATGGAATTGTTTGAAGTTATAGTACATATCAGTTTTGTCACCCTTTTTTGTGGAAACATTTCCATTTGATTACCCGTGGATGAGTAAATTTTGATGATAATATGGAAGACAAAAAGTTCACATTATAACTGTAGTGATTAATAAATGCAAAAGAACTTTGGAGATCTCTCATGGCTAATGTTTACACAGAAGACAAAAAGGCACAACTTGAAGCTGTGCAGTACTATAAAATTAAAGAATATATCTTAGATCTAAGAAATGGTGAAACTCATCCATACTGTAATATTATAGTCTAACTATTAGTAATATATTCCCACAGAGATCCTGTTGAGATGCATAAATTGTACAGTCAGTTTGGAGTGCGGGAAGGGAGATGGTCGGGTGGGGGCAGGGGGGGCGGGGGAAGGTTGTGTGTTTCTTCCATCGATTGAAATTTAATCGCTTCTCACATACTGTACTCCAAGAGCAATTCTAGAATTTTGTATTCATGTGTTGCTCCTGTAAAAGGATAAAATCTGTCAGCAGATTTGATATTGAATGCACTCAGGTACCATTATGGATTAACCCTGTATAGCTGGATACAGACCTGTACAGTAAACTGCACAGTTTGGGTTCATTCAAGGTCAGCAAGCTTGGAAAACATTTTCAAGAAATTTGTCAGTATTGTCAAGTTTTCAGTCAATATTTTCAGTTTAAACTGTACCTCATTCTGCTTTATTGTCAATCTTTAATGTCTTTGTTTTGTTTTTTTCCATAAGGTTTTTGTTTTAAAAAATTAAAAGGCATCGAAGACTTGCCCCAAACAGCGTGCCATTGCTTGCAAGTGAAGTTTTTCTCTTGTCGCTACAAAATGCAGACAGTAATGAAACGTGATACCCTGTTATCTTTAGCTGGACCTGAGATGTCCATCGCTGTATCGTTTGTACACAGTACTGTGGGTATTGACTGCAGCTGTGTGTACTGACTGTACACTAGTGTCTAATTACCGACGGTAGCAAGCTGTGCGTGTATTTTCTGGGATGGATGGTGGTGCCTAACATTTCTGTTACACCTCATTCGAAACTAGGTCAGATTGTCGGCATTAATAACGTTTCTTTGTGCGCGAGTCTTCACACCCTTTAATTTTTTTTGATTTTTTTTTTTTTTTTTATATATTCTGAAATGATTGATTTGCCTGTATAGTCAACAGCTGGAATAAGCCATCAACTGGTCAGTGTCATATCTTGAGCCAGGTTGTAAGAATTCACTTGAACTCCTCAGTTGTGTGTTTCAGACTGTTCTTTATTGAATGTAACATATTGAGTGCATATATTACATAGAGTACATGAGGGTAATGTGACAAATGTGGCTGTGCGTAGTTATTGCATAATCTCCTCCTATTTGCAAAATTCTGTGCAAATAAGGACCAAAATGTGTTACATGCAGTTGTGTGTACATTCGTCACTATGTCATTCTCATATTAAAAAATTTCCGTCCCTCAAAAATGTCTGCACAAACTTCTGAATAAATCCTAAATTCATTTCTTTTTCCTTCACAGGCGTATTGAGTGGGAACCTGTCGACCAACACAAGGGACGCAACCATTCAGGCTGTGGCACAAGCCGGTGCACAGTACATCAATACAAATCAGACATTCCTCACAAAACTTTATCAGCTGATCCACGTACCCCCTGATAGCAGCATCAGTGGAGCCGCAGATACAGTCTACAAAGGCTTGCTTGACAGTAAGTTCAAATTTACAATGTCACAAAACTGATGGCCAAAATATGATCTTAGTTCTCTAGGAGCCTCAGCGAGGCATGCCGTCATCATCGAATTAATTAAAACAGTTTTGTCGTACGTGTATGTAAATAACAATGTATTCGTTACAGAATGAAAATAACGAAGTGATTTTATGCAGTTACAGTTACAGGGAACATCTTAAACCGAATTGTAACTTTTACAAAGTGTCATGTTTATTTTATCAACTAAGGAAGCGCTGCATACAGTAGATCAGTAAACTGACGATATCGTACACAAAGTATAGAATATTTACCAGGCTTTTCTCCTAGTAATGCTCTTAAATAATGATAAAGATATGTGGGGTGGGAAGGGGAGGGGGTAGTGGGATGATTAGATAAATGGGGGAGTGGGATTTGGTTGTTTTGAGATCAGCCAAGGATTTAAGAAACATGCTCCCTTTTTTCTTTCTTTTTTACACAACTGTAAAGAATCATCATTGATAAATCAATTCCCTTCATTCTTTCTTCAGTCTGTAGCCACGTTGCCCAAGCGCAGATTTCGGCGGTCATCGTCACTCGAGACAAATGTCCAGAGAGCGACGACATCGCTGGGGTGGCTTCCCACGCCACGAATCCGATCCTTGCAGTAGACCTGGAGTCATACGGATCTGGTTCAAGGGCTTTCAAAATGTATCCTTCCGCTGACGACTTAAACAACTTTTTCATTGACGTTCTTTCGTACTTCAACTGGAGGAATTTTATCCTTCTGTACGATGATCCAACTGGTTAGTTTCTTCCTTACTTCATTCATCCTTTATGTTTTGTTAATGCTGTGATGAATTTTCTGTTTTGTTGTCTTGATATAGTTGTCTTGATACAATATGAAGGGAACATATAATTATGTCAGTCCGTTTCTGACAAACTCTACAGAAGTAACTTAAAATATGGGCTCTGTTTTTTGCACAGTTGGATCACATCCTAAGTCTGGCCGAGTAAATTTTATCACTTACCTATCTCCTCACAACTACTGCATTTTCATTTTGAGCGTGTCTGGAATACACTTATTTCGCTGTACTCACGTGCTC
>KN888923.1:45240-61773 GCA_000934455.1 Apostichopus parvimensis | reverse complement strand
AGGAGAGTTCGCGTGACACACGTTCGTTTGTGACACACGAAGGCCTTTATCGTTATAAGCGTGTTTGCTTTGGCCTGGCCTCGGCTCCTACTTGATTTCAAGGTGTCATGAGCTCTGTTTTACAGGGGATTAAAGGGGTTGAATGTTTCATTGATGATATAATTGTATATGGTGAAAACAGGGGGGAGCATGATAAGAGATTGCATGCAGTGTTGACCAAACTCAGGTCAGTGGGGATGAAACTGAACTCTGAGTGTGAGTTCAATGTGGGGTCAATTGAAATCCTGGGTCACGTGGTGGATCACAAGGGACTATCCCCAAACCCGGACCTGGTGAGAGCAATTAATGAGGCACCCACCCCAACAAATAGGGATCAAGTTAAATCTTTCTTGGGGCTGGTGGGTTATTACTCCAAATTTATTCGCCACTTCGCCATGCGAGTTCACCACATTAGGGATACGATGGTAGCTGATGCCTTTGAATGGACAGAGGAGACCCAAGTGGCCATTCAGGCAGTAAAGCATGGAATCATCAATAGTACAGCCCTAGCCTTATTTGATCCGGATAGGGAGACCATTGCTACAACTGATGCTAGTGGGTATGGTGTTGGATCTGTAATGTCACAAATTCAAGAGGGCAAGAGGTCACTGTGTGTTTTGCATCCCGTAAACTAACCGCTACAGAACAGAAATATTCGGTGGGAGAACGGGAGGCTTTGGCATGCGTATGGGCGATTGAAAAATGGCATACATACTTATGGGGTAGACCATTTGTCCTAAGGACGGGTCATAGGGCATTGACTACATTGTTAGCCACTAGTGGAACTGGCCATAGGCCAATGCGGATTGCCCGCTGGGCTACACGCCTATGCCATTACAACTATACAGTGGAATACAAACCTGGTATAGAAAATAAAGTGGCAGACGCCCTATCCCGGTTGCCAGTGGAACATAAGCCAAAAATTGGCGTAGTCGATGATGACGATGACGACATTGCTGCGGTATGTCAAACAGTATTACAGGAGAGTAGCGTTACCTATACTCAGCTACAAAGTGAGACTAATAGGGACGAGGCTTGCCAAACTATAAAAGGTTACATACAGCAGGGATGGCCTCAGAGTAAATCAGGAGTAGATGATAAAGTGAAGCCATACTACAGGGTGCATGACAATATCATATTCACGGGTGAAAAAGTTGTAGTCCCTACAGGACTAACAAGTATCATAGTTAGCATGGCCCATGAGGGACACCAGGGTATGGTAAGGACAAAACAGAGAATAAGGAAGCTATATTGGTGGCCAGGCATGGACAACCAGGTTACCACAATGGTAAAGCATTGTGTAACATGCAACTTGGCTGATAAGTCGGTGAGCACAAGAGTAGCTCCAATGCAGCCAGTACCCTTACCATAATGTAGTTGTGACAAACTGGGGTTGGGAAGGCTACCCTAAAGAGATTGTGACGGACCATGGTGTACAATTGACTTTTTGAATTTGAATTGGAAGAATTTGAAGATTTTTGAAGAATTTTAAGAATTCTTGCGTTCCAGAAACATAGTACATCGAATGTCCGCTATCTACCACCCTCAAGGGAATAGTACGGAAGAGCGATTCAATAGGGTGTTGAAGGGTTGCTTACAAACAGCAAGGCTAGAGAACACCAATAGGAAAGGAGCAGTGAGAGAATTTCTGTGTATTTACAAGAGTACCCCTCATGCTACAACGGGGGAATCCCCAAAGATGGCATTGCACGGTCGTCATCTGCGAACCAAATTAGATATAGTGGGAGCAACCCCTGTAACTACACAGACTGACCCAGATAGAGTTACAGAGCGCGTAGAGCATGCGCAGACTAAGAGCAAGCATTATTTTGACAAGAGAAAGAGGGTTAAGCACAAAGTATTTAAGGTGCAAGACTGGGTACGTGTCCACTTACCAGGACATATTCCAAAGGCAATTCTGACCCTTTACAAATAACCAAAAAAGTTGGTCAAAGCACCTACATTCTGTCTGATGGCAAGACCTGGAATGTAGAGCGATTGATTCCCCTACATGGGAGATTGGGCCCCAAACCCGATCAGGAATGAAGAGTGGCTCTTGCCTGTGGCTGGTCAAGTAGAACCATGTGTGAGGCCCAGAGGTCGGGAAGCAATTAGGGAACGGCCCATCAGGGACCGTAGACCACCCACTTGGGTGAGGGATTATGTCATGGACTAATTTAATGTTTAAAGTAGCTAGAAATTTGATCACTTTATTATTCCAGTTTATTAAAGTTATTGATTTGTGCATGTGTGATTGTGGTATTCTTTTACAAACATGAATTCTGAAGAAAACAAAATCCTATGACCCTACTGCAGGGGTTGACTTCAGTTATAAGGAGGGGGAAATGTTGTGTTCAGTTATTGTATTGACATCCTTTATGTGAGATGATATGTATTCTTGAAGTACGCCCTCTCCAAGATGGCAGTGCTACGCACATACGAGTAAGAAGTAAACAGGCAATCAATCTTCATGAATCAAGAACATCTTGTCATTATTCATAACAACTAAACACTATAGATTATTACGTGATATGTATGAATAACAAGAATCCCATCCTATATCAATAACACCCAACACTCTA
The DNA here is from genome assembly GCA_000934455.1 of Apostichopus parvimensis. NCBI lineage: Eukaryota > Metazoa > Echinodermata > Holothuroidea > Aspidochirotida > Stichopodidae > Apostichopus > Apostichopus parvimensis. The sequence goes on along the minus strand of KN888923.1, from coordinate 59,152 downwards.
TATCAATAACACCCAACAACCTACGATTGTCTGTATTTACATTCCATAGTTTTGTGGAAAAAATGAAAGCGATGAACCTTCTTGGAGCAATCCGTGAAAGTCCAAAATTATTTGAGCCATATTTCCATGGAGAGGCCGTAAAAATTACTGCAGATATCATGGAAAACATTTTTGTTTATGATTTAAGCCCAGAGGGTAGCAACAAGAGGGCAATGAAGGAAATGCAGTTGCTTTTTGGCTTGATTTCTTCTTGGACATCCAAGGTATGTAATCTTGACTGCAAATGCATGTTTGTGTGTATGTTCATATTTGTGTGTTTGACAGTAAGCATGTAAAAATGTTATTAATTTTTAGTTTCGATGAATTTTTTTAACCTCAGCAGTCATGTTGGTGTGTGTGCGACGCCTTGGTGTAAACATGATATCTCAAGAAGGAAACCTGGACAACTTTGTATTTAGAAGGTGGATGACTGGATGTACCACAATATCTAAACCACATTGACTACTTGAAGTCTGTTGCTTTCTGTGGTCATCAAGGATCATTATGTAACCATGTACGTTTTGAACTCATTACTATGACTGTCATTTTGATACATTACATGCCAATTATTAATGACCTTTACAACCAAAAAAATGTGATGTTGTGTCATCGATACCTCATCGCATTTTTGTGTTCTGCTTTTAATATGTATGATATTCTGGTCTGACAGTCAGGGCTTGCTTCTAAGGGGTGGGGCCGGAGGGCGTGGGCAGTGACAGCTTTTCTTTGTAATTTTATGGTGAATTAAAATTATTATGCAAGTTTACGTTACAGCATGGAAGCTAGCCCACTGTTGGGCAAATGTTGTGCCATCCCTACTGACATACCACTCAATTATATTCACAGGTTATCAGCTAAACAAGATGAATATCACACAGCATGTTTCATGCAAGTTGTACAATTATCTTAATGGGATCTGTATGTCCTTTTGCAGAAAACAACTCCTCAGGCACGTGTGAAAATATCTTGGTCTTTGCGACTGGACTAGATAAGGTGCCAGTAACAGGATTTGATCCATCACCCAGAATGGAGTTCATTCACGAACCGGATGTGGGTGAACAGGAATGTTCAAACTTTCCAAAGGCACATACCTGCTCATGTGTTTTGAAGATACCGTTGCATCCCACATATATGAGTTGTTCAAAACTAAGACGGAATTGGGATTCAGTCGGCACCTGGCTTTGCTTAAAGGACCTTTTCTCTCGTCCTGAATCTACCAGAAAACTGCAGTACGGGTCAGCTCTGTTATGTATGGCACAGTTGTAAAAACGTTGACACTTAATTCTTTGTATATGTGTGGTTGGGGGAGGGCTGGTATTGAAGCTCTTGCCATAAGTGGGTAGCATTACAACCTTAAAACTCCACAAGTTATTTATTTATACTTTCATGATAGTACATCCGTCCATTATTTTGTTGTGGTTTTATTTCTAGTTTTTGGTTTCGATGATAATCGTAACCTATGCATTCATGCAGGCGGAGAGCGTGTGTGTGACGCCTTGCTTGTAAACATGATATCTCAAGAAGGGAAGCTTGGACCAATCTAATATTTAGTGCATATGAGTACCACATTGAGTAGAAGATCAAGGGTCATTTGGGGTCACCAGGGGTCAAAGTGAGTAAACCTTGTAAACACGATCTCAAGAAGAAAAGCTTGGATCAATCTCGCATTTCTTGTGAAGGAGTACCACATTTAGTACAAGATCCTTATTGTTTTTGGTGGAGGTCCTATTCCATTTGGGGTTGGACGAATCTCATATATAGTATGTAGTTGGTACACGTTTAAGTACAAGATTTTATGGAGGTCAAATGTCAGTTGGAGTCACCAGACGCCAAATTGTTGAAACATTGTTTTATAAGCTACCGTATCTCCCACATACCAGCCTACCAGATAACATGCGCGTTGCGCCTCATCTGAATAGGAGGCAATTGGAAACGAGCTTATGGGCATCCGTAGAATCTAAAACTGTCTGACTTGGGAGTAGGGCCGCATGTGAGTTTGAAATGATGGTTTTTAAAGTTTTTATTGCCATTGATGGTTTATTGTCTTGGTTGCATGGAAGATGTTGAATGATCTTAGTTATAGTCTGGCCCATAGTTCCATGCTGTAAAATATCAAGTACTAAATTAAGTGTTGTTATTCCATCTCATAAATATTCAGGAGGCTGTTGGGACAGCAAACCTCTTGGGAAATTGTCACTAGTTAAGCATAACCGGATGATGCTAACTTGGATTAGTAAGAACGTTCACACGTAATTCGTTGTATATGTGGGGGGGGGGGGACTGGTATTCAAGCTCTTGCCATAAGTAGATAGCATTACACCTTGAAACTTGTTATTTATTTTTAAGTACACCAAACATATATATTTATACCTTCATCATAGTAGATCTGTCCATAAGTCTATTATTTTTGTTTTCACTTAGTTTGAGTTTCAATTGTAGTATTTATGCATACATTTACTTCTTCCAGGTAGACAGATTTTCATTCTTGCCAGTTACTCCATTGAATGTTTAGTACAGTATATTCATATGTTTAAGATGAGTCTTTCATGCAAATGTGTACTTTAAGATAAAACTTTCATATTATCAGCTGAAGGCTAGCATCACTTCTTGCCTTTTGCTTTTGTATATTCTATATTTTATTTGCAAATATACTAATTCTAAACACAAAATCTAAATTGATTAGATTTTGTGAATGAGTATGTTAAACAGCAGTAGTAAATTATATATTCATTCAATACCTGCCGGTGTAGATGAAAAGCACTGTAAGATATATACAAAAAAAAGAGCTTAGAATTGCATAATTTTGCACTGCATATGTAGTATACCATGTGCAAACTGCTCAATGCATGCAATAGGGAACCTGTTTAATTTGAGTGATGTCTAGTAGGGGTGTAGCAACAAGTCAAAAAGTATGGGGAGGAGTCACAACGTCTGAAGGGTGCGGCATACACTATAATAACACAGGGAGCACAACGATAATGGCAGTTTTTGGTTTGAGAAATGGGGAAGCAGTGGGAACTGAAGCCTACACTGAGGGTCCTGGGCCCCAGCATGGCTATTGATATACCAGTTAGTTACTCTTTGGACAACCAAGGCTTTTTCTGGAGTTAACCATTCATGAGGTTACCTCATCAGTCAAAAATGTTGACAGCTACACAGTGCTGTTTTCATGATTTTAAAAAACTATTAAAAAATGGTTGTCCTGGTGAGGATTCTAAGCGAAGGGGTCCACTATGGAAAATGGTGGCTTAGATGCTAGATGGGCTATCATTTCCATCTCCTTATATATGTAAATGTAGTACAATCTTTGGTTAAACCCCCAATAAGGGGATGGGGCCCCTGTTGCACCACTGTTTTGGTCGGTTAAAGCTCAAACTGGCAACACAGCTGTAAATGTTGAAACCAAATTTGTAATGTATTCACCACACTAACCAGAATCGCTTCAATGCCTAAGGACGTACAGCCACAGAAAAAACGTATGCTAAACAGTTCAGTAGGGGCTTTGGAGCGCCATAAAATAAATTTTAAAGAAAAGCTCCTGATTTCAGACAAACATAAGAAAACTCAGTGTACATTAAGATTTTGGATTTCGATGAAGTCGTAAACCTATGCAATCATGATGGCGTGTGAGTGTTTGTGTGTATGCTATGCTGGTTGAGCTCATTTGTGATCACCCACATCCTTCTAGATCTATCTATTAATGTTGCCATCCATCTATCCTGTCTGTCAACAATTTCTTCAAATTGATCCTCTGTTTTCTACAATAACTGCTTCCTCCTCCCATCCCTTTAAACACTCCCCCGTCTCTGTGGAACATGAATTGCTGTGAGCAAGATTAATACCAGAAGGGTCAGTGTTGGCATGTTTGCTGACTGATTCCATTCAACAGTTTGTTTTGCTAACAGAATATTTGTGGACATGGCTGTGGTATAAGTTACACCATGGAATTGTACACTCCTATTATAAAAACAGGACTGAATGATATGGTTTATGGACATGTAGCTTATTATTCTCAATTCTGCTATGCTTTGCAAGAATAAACAGTGTCACTCATCATCTACTCAGCATGCGCCACACACTCATACATACACATGCCAATTTGAATGCAAAGATTACAATTGCCATGAAAAGCAAAAATTAACTACTTTTATTGTAGTGCTTTTACAAAGTCTGTTACAATTTTTTAATATTCACATGCTTCATTAGCATCTCTAAATTTCTGGTTAGGTGTGAAGTTTGCAGTTAGCTCTTCCAGCTGATTTCCAGAAACAGCATTAGTTTCTGGTATGTTGACAATGACAGCATCATCTTCTTCATTTGCTTCATCAAGATGATCAAAGCCATAATCAGCTGGTCTCCTATTAGATGAACAATTTAATGAAATTGTTAACAGTATGAAACTAATGAAATGGGTTGCAGTCAAGTAGGTGATTATAACACATGGAAATATTCACAATTAAACAGGGTTAGGGATTAGGGGTAGGGTTTTGAGGCCTGAGATTACCCTTTCACCAAAAGGTTTTGCAATTCTTTCCATGGTTAGTTATGACTAAAAGCCTCCATGAGCTTTCATACCATCAATTCAATTGCCTTATTTGTAAAGAATTAGACCATATTTGTATGATTGTAGCAACTAATAGCACCTATCGAGGCATATATATAAAAGGCTTTCACATTGCCCCCAATTTTTTTTTTAAATCACAACGTTGCTGAATTTTGTTGCACATTATGGATCTTTCATACTTGGTCACAATACAAATGCATTATGTGGTAAAATGGTGACAAAATTGTTAAATATATATGTTCCCACTACTATTCAAATAGTCCTCAACCAAACAACATGTACATGAAAGATGTGTTCCATGTGTTAAGTATGCTTACTAGGTTTAATTTCTCATTAACTACAAATGATTATTGACCTTAAACAGTCTATATGATCCCTTACCATCCACAGTAATATTTTGGTCTCAACACCATACAGCAGTATGCGACAATTGATCCCGGATCAAGGAAATGGAAATGTTTAGCTCAACATCACATTTAATTGCTTCCTAGCATTACTATTGGAGGAGCTTTTGAGTGTAGACATTGATGACAACAATTATTTAAGAACCGTTGACATTAAATTCAATTATTGCTGCCCATACAAGACCACTTTGTCACAATTTCTTTCATCAATATCCTGCACAAATATGTAACAATGAGTGTAGGCCAATAGCATGAAATATGGATGATCACATCCTCCCTCATCCAATGGCATACTGCAAAAAAAAAAATTGTAAATGTAAAGTATGCTAGATATCTGTATTTGTAATATACCATGAAGGGTTATCCAACTTACAAGTGTTGGCATGAACAAAACTAGAATGAAATCAATTGGGAAGCCATTGCACATTCCAGCTGTCCATAGTTGAAGGGGAATAGCTGTTCTGATCTTGTGGTGTATGTATGTCTCTTTAAATGAATTAAGACGGTGATTTATCTCAGGGATTAACACATAGTGCAGACAGAAAAGATCAACTTCGTCGCAGATGTCAAGTAATCCATTGTCTTCCAGTTGATACAACAGTGTGTAGTATGTACTCAGACATGACTTCGAAAAATAAAATAAGTAAACTAATGAATACAAAAATTTTGTTAAGATTCCAAATGGCAAAACTCAGACATCTTTAGAATGCTCAGTGACAATGCCTGCATTCATGTGCCTCCGCATAAAAAAAATCGTAAAGGGGGGGGGGGGTGCAAACAGCGTTCACTGTAGCTGAACACTGTAGCTGAACACTGACGTTGCGAACTGCCACAATGGCCATGGATTGTATTAAGACCCTCATCCCAAAAGTTTGGGTAATAAGCTTTAAATAGCTCCTAAAACCTTTCTATTCAATTTGTTTACAAGTTTGATTTTCAGGGGGAGCATTATAAATATTATGTAATTTTTTTAGGGGGGTTTGACCACACTATCACCCATCTGTAGATGCACATGGAACCTTATTTAAGACTAGTTATTTTATAGCCTTTTTGTCACTAGCATGGCAAGGTCTCCAAGTCCTCAGTGTGTAAAGCCATATATGCCGTTTACATGCTTCAGTTTAACATTTGGCTCCTGAAGAGAATTATTATGTTACAATGAATGGATGAATATATACATTAAATAATGTCTATATGGCAGATCAGATTCCCCCATAATCTAAGTTTGATTTAAATGCAACTGCCACTTGTATTCCCCATTAACTTGGAATATAATATAATGTACATAGATTTATTAAATAAGCAAGAGCCCAATGGGCTGCATGGAATGTCTTTTTGCCTCCATAAGCTGAATAACACCACCTCCATAGAACAGCCTAAATAACATTTCACTGATTAATCCTATTGATCCTTTATGCAATCTTGTCAACTAGAATTCCCCAATCACATAACGAAAACATGTAACAAACAGATCACATGTTACTTGGCTCTTCCCCACACCCTACCAAAAAATATTGCTAAGTTACTGTACCTGTCATCACCCACCAACATCGCAACTATCTAGGGCTCTTCTATTGATTGAAATGCATCTACACAACATGAATGATGAACATCCATCATTCCCTATCGATGTATTGTGTAAGTGAACTGTTGTGAAGTATTAAAAAGCCCCCCGCCCATTCATTAATATCCATGAACATTTTTTTAACATATACCACTAGGTTCTTATCATCACCCATCAACATCGCAAAAATTTAAGTGTAATCCCAATTCTGGTTGCTGAGTTATCACAATTTGAAGATTTTCACCTTTGATTGACTGGTTACATTAATGTCCATGCTATGAACACCCAAAACTCATTACAATGGCAACAATATGGCAAGTATGGAGAACATCCATCATTCCGTTATTGAGTTATTGCGCTCACAAATTAACTGTTGTGAAATATTGTTAAGCCCCGCCCACTCATTAATATCCATGAAAACGAATTAAACATACACCACCGTGTACCTGTTATCACCCACCAACATCAGCCCAAATTTGAATGCAATCCTACATCCGGTTGCTGAGTTATCACAAGTTGAAGATTTTCACATTTGACCCTGTGACCTCATTAATGTTCATGCTATGAGCACCAAAGACGATAGGGGGATTCTACTCACTACAATGCAACTAGGTAGCAAGTACGGAGAATATACATCATTCTTTGAGTTATTGCGCTGACAAGGCCAGTGTCACACACGCCAACTCGAATGCATATGTTAGTTTTGGTACCAGAAAGGAACCAAAAATTCTACAAAAAGTAATATTCTAATTAGTAATTCTTTTGATTATATCATTTATATCACATGGAAATATATCATTTTCTTTTCCACCAAGAACAGGGTTGTTCTTATTAGAAGGTTTGCCTTTTCTTGAGATGTACATACCTGCAATTACGACAAATTACTTGATAATATAGGATGCAACCCCACCCCCACTACCAACAAAATGTATAGGTACCTTGTATACATCTCTCCACAACCTTTCAATCCGTTGGTTAAGTACTGATCTACCAGCAATAAATGATCCCCGCCCTGGTCCCCTGAGTGCATGTCGGGTCATATAGTCGCACACAAGAACATTCTCTCCACCTTTGTCAGATCTGACCCGCTGAGGTAATCCATGTTCGTACACAGCTTCTTTGAACAATTTCCGAACCAGTTCAGATGTATTGGTAGTGGAACATTTGAGAAAAACTGGTATCCGACTATACCCATCAATTCCTCCATGGACTACAATGCTGTAACTGAAAAAAGGTCATGAACTAGGCTTTGTGATTCCTTGGCCTGGGCAAATTGAAAATTAATATTGATGAGATGAAATCCATTACCAGCCCTACAGTACATGTCTCCTACATCTTCAATATTTTAGAGATGTAGCTCCAAACCCCACCCACTCATTAATATTCAGGAGATCAACATTTAAATAAATATGGCTCATCTATACTCACCATGGGCAACCTACCCATCAATTGTGAGTCTTGCTTGCTTGCTTGATTACAAGCTATTTGCAGCAGAATTGCACTTGGCCATGCCGATTCATGAATACTGAAGCAGCTTTTGAGTTGGAGTGGTAGTTCTTTCATACCTTTCAAATACTCAATAAGCAAACTAATTTGTGTGTGTTTGTTTTGCATAATACAGAATAATTAGCCTGTAGTTAAAACAATTTCGGCCTTGTCTAAATTGTTGTCCCAACCTCTTGTCAGAGCCGTATATTTAGAGAGTTTGGCCAATTTGGATTGGTCGAGGGGTGACACGCCCTCATAGGACGCCATGATAGTTCCAAATCAAAAACCTTTTGCAATGAGCAGAAAACACTAACAATGCAATACATACTTAGTACAATACTTGCGTAACAATTATTTTATATTGTTAAAGAAAACAGAAAAACCTCCCAATATACAAATATGCCTTGATGTGCGGCGTGGGGATGTAGCCAGCGAAGTGAAGTTTATCTTGTTTTCCAACCAACGTCCAAGACGAAAGAATTGGGAAACAAAAGTTGGTCGGGCAGGCTGGCGGTCTAAAGGGAATAGTACCAAGCTGTGTGTGGTGAGGATAGGCATATAGTGTAGGCCTCATCATCGAAGACTAGATTGTCATGTTTTTGTTATAAAAGGACGGAATTTCCTGTTTAATTCCATTTTAGATCAAAGCGAACGAGCATATGTCTTGCTAATTCGAGGCTAAGACTGAGTTATAAAAAGCCTTGCCTAGCTTAGTTAGAATTAGTCCAATGCTAGTCTAGGAGTTAGACCAGTGCTAGCGCACTTAGGCTAGGCCTTAAGTCTGACTGCAGCAGACATGAGTTAGGCTTAACTTTCCTATATGAAGACAATTTGTTGCGTCACTCGATCATACGACTTCAGCTATGAGCAAATGAAATACTAGCCTAGGCCACATAAAGTCTAATTACGGGGGGCATAACAATACATAGGGGCTATGCTTAGCCTGATATAGGCCCAGGATATGCACCTAGCTGGCTATGCAAGAGCGCTTTGAACGAAGAATTGTAATTTTAACAGACTTACCAGTTAAACAGCATAGTTCTAAATTAGCTTAGGCCTTACAGTTTCAGTCGAAAACTCCATTAGAAGAGAAAACTCGAAACTCCTTTGGCTTACAGGCTTAACGTTAGGGTTTAGACTAGAAAATGGCCAGTCCATCTCCATGCAATTAACTTATCCTACAAAAGACAAAAATACTTGGCTAGGCCTCCTTGTGCCTGTCAACTCTTGTAGTTTATTGTAAAATTCTCACTGTTAAGTCTTCAATTATGACAGTTTGTAATACCTTTTGAGTTTGGCATCAGCATGTATCTTGAATTTCTTACTTTTCTCACTTGCATGACCAGGTAATTTTCTGCGTTTTGGTTTCAAATTTGCAAGTTTTTTAGGTTGGAAGGTCTGCTCTGCCCATTCAGAAGATTAATTTTGTCATAAAGCTTAAGATTTCAATCACATCGTGTACTATTATCGTTGTTTTTGTATTTGAATTTCGTCCTGCACGTTTGAACTGCTTTTTGTAAATTAAAACGTTTCATTTTTCGTGATTTTCTAACGTTTTTTGGTTGCCTCGTGAACTTTGTTCATGAAGAGTGGCTAGGCCCGCACATTAGTGTAGCGTAGTCCTAGCGTTTCTTTACTTTCACGTACAGCAGTCGTGTACGTTATCACACTTTTACAGTCAAGTAACTGCCTTGTTTAGTTCTTTCGTACTGTTCTACATACGAATTTTATTAGGTCTCCGTGCTGTTTTCTATTCTTAGTTTCACAGCTTCGAGTTTCTTTGACTTCTCGGGAAATTTGTGGGGATAATTTGGAGGATGGACAACTGCCGTTCCTGCAAGCAGTTCTGTCCTTTTAAGGCATGGGACAAACACGATCAGTGCCCGAAATGCCGTCCGTGCAGGAGCAAACAGACCTGCTCCATTTGCCAGGACTGGGCGCCCAGGAGCGCTGGGATGCGATCAGTACCTGGCTGGCGGAAAAAAAGAAAGAAGGCGGCTTCCTCAAAGCAGGGGAAGAAGAAACCGCCGACGAAGGACCCCAGGCTGCCCTATTGACATGGGAACTGGGAGCCCAGAAGGGAAATCCTGGTGCCACCCTGATTTACAGGATTTTCGTGAAGAATGGGACTTTAAATATACTTAATTACTTTCTTCTTATAAAACTTTACTTTAATTTTAAAGGCTCACTTTCAAGATGGCCAATTTGAAAGGTGTCTAAGTGAAGGCAATCGGAAGCTTAGGAAAGATGCCATCCCCACACTATTTCAGCATAGGACTCACCCCAAAAGAAGGAGAGTACTTGAGAGAGGTTCTGTGCCACCAGTGATACAAAATGCATTAGTTGACCACAACTATTCTTGGTCACCAAATGAAGACCTGCAACTACAGTTTAATGATAAACTTGGAAAGTATTGTTTATTTCACTTCTGATGGAATATATTATTTGACCTTGGAAAAGGGAAAACATACTATATTAATTATTGTTCAAGCAAATGATTGTTGAAAACAATAAGATTACCATTTTATACACATAGGTCTTTTTAACCTCCAGATTTCCACTTGATTAGTTGATTTACAACCTTTCACTTGGAGCAGGGAGGTCCAGTGTTCGAACTCCATGGCTACTCAGACCATGGCTCTGGTACTCACTTCTTAAGTCAACTCTTCATCATTTAATAAATCTACAGTGTTCATTATTCTTCCAAATCCCTTCATCATGCTTTCTAAACTTGTCATTTCATTTGTTTCCCTCCACACTAATTTAAAATTTATCTGCTTAATTCTCACTGACTTCTTATTAAGTAAACCCTTCATCAATTGCATCAATCTATTCATTTTTTCTTCCGAATCCCTTCATCATGCTTCTGAACTTGTCATTTCATTCCTGTTCCCACAGCAATTTCAAAATTTATCTGTCGAATTCTTACAGCATGCTGTAAAACATTACTAATCATGCTTACAACGATTCATGCAATTGATACAAATATTTTGTGCCACCCAGCTTATGAAAGCGTTTGCTTTTCTGTAAATTTGTAACATCATATACAGTAGCAAGTTTATAGAAGGTCCCGGGCACAAAACTGGTCTCACAAATAACCAAGAAAGGGACCGAAACTGGAAGGGTAATGATGATATTGAAACAAATGATAAGACCCAGAAATGATCGGTGATAATACGCTGCATATAATTTGTTTTTATTTTAAATTTGCAAGTCTAATTCCTACTTCCAGTCCTGGGGAATGGTTTTATTCCTCTGTGTACTAACATTTTATATCATAATAACAAAATTATATCTTGAGTCAGTTAATTTAATTAGTAGTTACAATGGTTTTGCAGAAATATACTACTATCGTCTGCTTTGTGCCCAGAGAGAACTAAGGAAAAGAATGCGTAACTGTTAACAAAATTCCACACCCTTGCCAGCCTCATCGCTATCTTCACTTCTGAAGTAAAGCCGACATCCTGTTATGGCCCTGAGTAATGTGAATCCAGGACAATATGAAGCGGCTATTACAAATGTATTTACTATGATAAAGAAGTTCAAGATCAATTGGAACGAAAGGTTCTTGGAAGCCAGTCCAAACAGGCAATTTTGGACCATCAAGAAGAAATGTTGGCAAGGGAAAATAAGTTTCTCCTGACATGACGTTTCACCCAATATTGCTTGGAGAATCTATTCAGCAGTGTCCGCTCAAAGAACCCAATCCCTTCCCTCAGTTGAATTCAAGTATGCCCTGCGAGTTATAACCGTCTCCCAGTTCTTGAAGACACCAAATGCTGGAAACTATGAAACCGATGTCAACAACTTCCTCGCCAATTTCAGTTTTGACACGCCAGACCGTCAATGACATTCCTGAGGTGAACATTCATATGAGACAAATACCTGCTTATACTACCTCAGTGGTTATTGCATATCTAGACTAAAGCGAAATGATAAGCACTGCTCAAGCTGTTTGGACAGCATTCAATCCACTTCCCCATCATTTTGGCTACATTAAGAAGCTACAATGAGTACACTGAAGGTAACCTCGTTCCCTCGTTCATCTAAATCAAAAGGCTTTCCAATACCTTAAGACCGCTGAAATGACCTTCAGAAAGTATAGCAGTAATGCCAAGAAACAATTGACCTTGGCTATTGATTTAACTGCAACCTGCCAATTTCCAGAGTGTCACAACATCAAAGGGAAACTGCTTTCAGTCTCCACATCTTTTAAGGGCTGAAAATAAGACAGAAATTCAGCAAAAAAGTATGGTGGAGAGTAAGGTAATAAAAGCATGGCATTGAGGCGTGTGGTTAATAAAATCAAGTAACAAATAACACTTGAAGGACAAACCACAGATTGCTCTTAGATGTAAAAGTAAAACCCGCCTTCCTATGACCCGGCTGGGTATCGAACCCGGAACCTCCTCATTGCTAAGACACATTGCTTCAAATGACACCCATTTTTGGTTTCGTATTACCTATGCATTCATGCAGGCGGATTGTGTGTATGTGTGTGTGTATGTGTGACGCCTCGCTTGTAAACACGATATCTCAATAAGGGAAGCTTGGACCAATGTAATATTTGGTGTATATAAGTAAAACATTAAGTAGATGAACCCTATTGTTTTGTGTGGAGGTCAAAGGTCATTTGGAGTCACCAGGGGCCAATAGTGAAAACCTTGTTAACTCGATATCTCAAGGAGGTAAGCTTGGACCAATCTCGTATTTCGTGAGGAGGACCACATTTAGGAGCTAAAGCCTAGAGTTTTTTTTGTAAAGGTCAACGGTTATCTGGGCTCACAAGGGGTCAAATTGTGTAAACCTTTTAAACACAATATCTCAAGAAGGAAAGCTTGGATCATTCTCGTATTTCTATTGCTTTCTGATGTACTTTCGTCAACACTAGTATTGTAGTCTCAATTGTGATTCTGCCACCTACCCCTCCCCCGTTAGCTGCCACGCGGGAGATAGTTCGATTCCCGGAACCTCCCGATTGGTTAGGCTCATTGCTTTATATGCCACTGCTTTTATCCACTCCGCCACAGCACTGGTAACTATGTACTGCTTGCAGTCAAATTGAGAAAATGTCCCAGCTGGATACTTATGATACGGTGTGCACCGTGTGCTGCAAACTGGTATTGCTGTAGCTTGTGTGTGCTGAAAGTACTCTACGTATAGTGGCCGAATTTTTTTTCCAAGCCATTTTGAACCCCTTTTCAAAGTTTTGAAATAAAATAAAAATTCAGTTATTTAGGCTGACTCAATTTATGAACAACATTTGGGTATAGCCTACTGCAATTTTGACAGAATATTCCAGCCAGCTATAGCCAATATATTCACAATGTAAGAGAAGTACTTTGAAAGTTATAGCCTTACTATTTGACAGTTTCAATGTACACGTGTCATCTAGTGTAGACCATTTGTTCATGTTGCCTGATCAAATCGATATTAATATTATAGTGCATATGTGATACAGTATGTTATGAATAAAATTGTTTCGAATTTCAATTAAGAACCTGTGTACTTTTTTTTTTTTATCATTTTATCAGCCAACAACTGATACTGAAAATCAATAGTAACCCTGTAGACTGTAGTGATAAACCTCTGCCTTATCACTAGGTGTACAGTATATAAATACAGGCCAGTATTTTTGTACTATACACATACATGACGTTGCGAGTGCCTGTGGGCCTGAGAAGCTCCTGAGTCCTACAACACAACTGTAATGTACAACTGTATCCCTACAAAGATGCAGCTCACTTAGACTTAGAGCCATGAGCATTAGCAGTTAACCATGTATGTTTATTACTAATAAACGGAATAACCACTGTTGAGCTTTGGAAGGCGCTTTCGAAGATGAAGAATGGC
>KN888923.1:9634-38672 GCA_000934455.1 Apostichopus parvimensis | reverse complement strand
GCCCCAGACTTTGGAACGCTCTCCCCGTCGACACAAGAAATTCGAAGACCATCAGAACTTTTAAAGTTGCTTTGAAGACTCACTTATTTAAGAAATGGTTTTTATAATTGTATTGTTGTTCAGCGCCATTGAGTGTTTTAACATTAATGTGCGCTTTACCAAGTGTTACCACCTTAACCTTAACACCTTGTTTAGCCATTTAGGATAATGATATTCACTGTCCGCTCCTCTCATAACAAAGAACCTTGTCCCTCCCCCACCATGGGTGCAAACCACGAGGACTACTTATTACGACCCCCGACACCCTGCGAGTTATGGAGGGGTTAACAAACTTTACTCAGAAGTCAAAAAGGAAGGGGTGCATCAGATTACCCGAAAGGCAATTCTTGACTGGGTGAAAAAACAAAATACGTATACGCTACATAAAAGCTCAAGAAGACGTTTCCCTAGAAACAGAGTTTTGGTTAGTGCAATGGATCACCAATGGGAGATGGATTTGGTTGATTTAAGTTCTCTTTCGCGGTACAACCGCGGGTTTAAATTTTTGTTAACGTGCATCGATGTCTTATCGAAGCATGCATGGGTAGTACCGATCAAAAATAAATCTGGTCCTACCGTATTGAACGCTATAAAAACCATGTTTTCCTCGGGCAGAACGCCATTACAAATTCATACTGACAGAGGTGGGGAATTTTTAAATAAAAACGTTGAAAGATTTTTAAAAGATAAAAACATTCATTATTTCACGACCAATAATGAAACTAAAGCTTCTGTCGTAGAAAGGTTCAACCGCACTTTGAAATCGAGGATGTGGAAAGACTTTACCTATCGCAATTCTCTGAAATACATCGACGTTTTACCCAAACTCGTAGAAGGTTACAATCGTGCGTATCACAGATCCATTAAAATGAGACCCCTAGACGTTTCAAAGGAAAATGAAGGAAGGGTGTGGCAGACGCTATATCCTTCAATAGCACGGAAACCGAATGACAATTTGAAATTTAACTTAGAGGAAAGAGTTAAAATTGCAAAATCAAAACTCAAATTTGAAAAGGGTTATTTACCTAATTGGAGTGAAGAAGTATTTACGGTAGTGAAGCGGAAACCCAAACCTATACCCGTATACAAACCCGTACACCAAAGACTGGGATGGTGAGGCCATAGCGGGTAACTTTTATGAACATGAACTACAAAGTGTTGACGTCGATGAGAGCGCCCTATTTAGAGTTGAAAAAGTTTTGAAGAAACGAAAGCGAGGAGGCCGCACTGAATATCTCGTTAAATGGCAGGGATATCCAGCAAAGTTTAACAGTTGGGTGAAGGACGTGGACAAGATATGATGGCATCGCACTTTTACGTGACGTTGCCTAGCAACAGTTCATACGAATATTGTCCACGTAACACGCTTTCTAGTTTCACGACGCAGTTGGCAGAGCCTATTGTATTATCAGGGAACTGGGAAGTAGCGCTTTGTGAAATTCAGTATCCTTTCAATTGGCACAATGTGACATATAAAAATTGTAGCATGCTCCTCAACGAGAGAGACATTTGTATACCCGAGGGATATTATGACACCATACAGGAAGTCATAGATGCCTTCTTCCACGACAAATTAACCCCAGCAGAGACAGCCAACGTGAAAATGCATCTCAACAAGCATTCTTTCAAAACTGCGGTGAGAAGAAAAAGAGGTTATAGCCTCGCTCTTCAAGGTCTCAGCCAAATAACAAGATATGTTCGGAGGGATTCAACGTCGGTGACGTTGTCTCAGATGTACACAATGGCGTCACCAGTTTTTTCGTTTACAGTGACATAGTCGATCATCAGAGGGTAGGGGATGCTCACGTGCCCTTACTGCGCGTTGTTAAAATAGGAGATAAACGCCCAGGGGAGCACATCACGGTGTCGTACATCACGGTGTCGTACACCAATCCGCATTACATTCCCGTTAGATCCCGAATGATAGAAAACATCCAAATAGATTTAAGGGATGATCTCGGACAATTTATTCCATTTCAACTTGGGCGTGTGATCGTGAAACTTCACTTCAAGCAGAGTAAATCTTCTCTTTTCACCTAATCCTAAACGTATCAATATGAAGAATTTATTTGAAGACTACTACCTTCGCCAAGTAGGGCGTGGACTTCCAGTGTTCACTGGTTACCACCATCAGAAAGGGCACGGATTAGGAGGTATCTTAGGGCGATTAGCTAGATCAGCCCTTCCATTTTTAAAGAGTGGGGCTAAAACACTGGGCAAACAGGCGTTGTATACGGGATCGGAAATTATGAACGATGCGCTGCAAGGAGAAC
The DNA here is from genome assembly GCA_000934455.1 of Apostichopus parvimensis. Taxonomy (NCBI): domain Eukaryota; kingdom Metazoa; phylum Echinodermata; class Holothuroidea; order Aspidochirotida; family Stichopodidae; genus Apostichopus; species Apostichopus parvimensis. Next base: position 36,360 of record KN888923.1, on the reverse strand, counting down.
ACATTAAAACCTCTGCTAAGCGACGACTTGGTCAAGCAGGACAGCGGATGGTCACGAGGGTACTGGAAGGACCAACTCCGAGAAGGAAACCTTTAAAAAGAAAAGCAAAGCCAAAAAACGTCAGAAGACAACGAGCCAAGCGAGTGAAGAGGTCTCTGGATATTTTCGACGTGTAATCATCATCATCATCACCATCATGGCCCTTGTTCACAATAATTCATGCGAGTGCATGAAATCAGAGTTGGATTTGTTCACAGTACCCCCAACACAAACCGGCATCGTGAAGGGAAATTGGATTCAATATCATCCTCTCACTAATATCACCGATACATCTCCGATACAATTTTCCGTGCAGGGATCGACCGAGGATTATCTCGATCTGTCTCAAACTATTCTTCACGTGAGGGCAAAGTTGAGTCAAAGTAACGGCGATGATCTCCCCGAAGACGCAAACGTTGGTCCCGTTAATTTGTTATTACAGTCTCTCTTTTCCGAAGTGGATGTCACGTTAAACGATCGTCTGGTAACGCCTTCAACGAATACTTACGCCTATCGTGCGATGATGGAGACGTTGCTCTCGTATGGCCCGGAAGCCAAGGAATCTCAACTCACGGGAAGCCTGTTCTACAAAGATACTGCTGGAAAAATGGATTCTTGTAATCCCAACGGAGATCAACAAGTGGTGAATGAAGGCCTGAAAGCCAGATACGAATTTGTCAAGAATAGTAAGGTCGTCGATCTGGTTGGCCCCTTACATTGTGATATGTTTGTTCAGCAAAAGATGTTATTAGGTGGTGTTGAAATGAAAATGAAGTTACACCGAAACAAAGATGCTTTTTGTCTCTTGTCCAGTGAAGCAAACGCATCTTTTAAAGTTCGAATTGTGGATGCTTCGCTTTACGTACGTCATGTTAAAGTTCACCCTGAAGTGTCTTTAGCACATGCCAAGGCTTTGGAGCAAGGCACTGCTAAATATCCTATCAACAGAGTAGAAGTCACAACGCTTTCCATCCCGAGAGGAAACTTAATCTTCAAACGGGAAAGTTTGTTCTTGGGTAATCTACCGAAACGAGTGGTGTTGGGAATTGTTGACACGGAAGCATTCAATGGTGCTTACAACAGAAACCCATTTAATTGTTATCACCATCATCTGAACTTTTTAGCGTTATACGTCGACGGTGAACAGCTACCATGGAAACCGTTACGCCCTAGTTTTACGGATGACCGCTACATCATGGCCTATCAGACCCTTTATTCGGGATTAAATAGTATGTTCAGTGACAAAGGCAATCAGATCAGCCGTAGTGACTACGCCAAAGGTTACACGCTGTATGCCTTTGACATGACCCATGACCTAGCGAGCGGAGGCCACTTTAATCTCCGCAAAAACGGTAATGTGCGCCTTGAAATGCAATTTGAGCACGCATTGACCAGAAGTGTAAGTGTGGTTGTATACGCTGAATATCACGCGGTGGTAGAAGTGGATAAAACTCGCAACGTATTCATAGACTTTTAACGCTCTTCTCTCTAATCACCATGAATACAAAACAATTAATGACGATCATCAAGTCAGACGCAGTGTTGCGCCCTTTATGTCGAGGGGTATTTCCATCGGACTGCCTGCCCACTCAACGCATGAAACCCCCATGGTGTCTTATAGCAAACACGGATATAAAAGAAGAACCTGGAAGTCATTGGGTGGCTATTTTCGTTGGCGTTGAGCAAACAGAATTCTTTGACTCCTTTGGACGTTCTCCCGAAGCATGTGCCTCTTATTTTAGACCATTTCTAAGAAGACACGCTTCAAAATCACCCACTTCTTCTCAACAGCGTGTGGCCAACACTGTTTGTATTTTTTTATTGCACAGAGTTAGAGGTCTGTCCATGTCGCGAATCGTCAACCAGTTTACGAAGGATTGGCAACTGAACGACTCATTGGTCAATGCATTTATCGAACGACGCTATGACGTCGCCTTACCTATCGTAGATGACGAATATTTGGTATTTCAAATTGCCAGATTCATTTTTGGTTCCTTGCTTTTTGCAAATACTTTCTCAATAAGGAAACGATGTTTCATGATCCAACTTGGTGGGTGGATAGCACATAGTAAGAGGAAGATCCCTATTGTTTTTGGTGCCCGCAAAGGTCACCAAAGGTCAGTTATGGTCCAAAAACCCAAAATATTAAAACTGCAATAACTCCTGGTGCCAATGTGTGACAGGGTTGATATTTTGGGACAAGTTGTGAACTGGTTAGGGGAACATTTTGAAATTTAACAGTGATGTGATCTGAGGTCACAAAAGGTCAATTAATGTTAAAAAACGAGTATTTTTGCGATAACTTGAGAACGAATTGTCCGTTAGGGTTGGGAGTTGCTTAAATGTAATCCAATTGTCGACCCGCATCTGGGTGACCCTTGACCTCAATTTGACCTCTGGTGACCTTTTAAGTGTTTTGGGGATTTTTACAGTTTCGATGCTATTTTCAGATGTCAAGGGTACCTAAATATCATTAGGTTGACCCCTGTGTGACCTTTGTGTGGGAAGTAGTATGGGGTCAAAGTTTTAGGTCGGAGTTAGGATGGCTGTACAGACTTGTCGTGTTGATTTTTGGAATCAGGAGATCAAACTACATGTGAAGCCAAGGTCAAAGGTCACATTAGAAAAAATGTGCTTATTTTGGGAGAAAATATGCGAAAGAGAAAATGTTTGGTTTTGATGCTAGATTTGGATATCAAAGGTACCTTCCGATCAAAAATGTCAATAGGTTGACACCCGGTTGAGCTTTGTGTGTAGTTGCGAATGGTATAGGGGTATATTTTCAAACTTAACGGTCATGTGATCCGAGGTCACCAAAGGTCAATTACTGTTAAAAAACGAAAACTTTTAATAAGCACATGTGGTTAGGATAGTCGCATAGACTTGTCATGTTGCTTTTTTGAATCAGTGTGTCAAACTACATCCTACTATGAGGTCAAAAGGACAAATCTTGAAAAATAAGCTCATTTTCATGTTCGGATCTGACAGGTACCTTTTGATCAATATTGTCCATGGGTTGACCCCTGTGCGACATTCCTGTGCGAAGTTATGAGAGGTTAAAGGTTTGGTTTGGTTTTAATAAGCACATGTGGTTAGGATGGTCGTACAGACTTGTCATGTTGCTTTTTTGAATCAGTGTGTCAAACTATATCCTACTATGAGGTCAAAAGGACAAATCTTGAAAAAGAAGTTTGTCAATATTTTGATATGAGATAGAGCTCTGTGTGCTATGTAGAGGAAACCAACTCCTGTTCCGATTGGACACCAGGTTCTCAAGTTATGAGGGTCCAAAGGTTAGTTGTAATACCTTTTTAGCAATAATATGTGTGTGTGTACAATAGAGCACTTAACAATTTTATGATAGAGTGCACATCATCGAGGGGAACATTTTTGATAAAAACTGTCAGGTCATTTAAGGTCACTTATGGGCAAACAATGCCCACTTGTGTTAATTTATTAATTGACAGAAAACTGCCCACTGATGTTACTTTTTTAGTTGACAAAGTCCAACACGGCTGATGTATTGGGACAAGTTGGGAAACAAATAGGGGCACATTTTTAAAATAGCATGAGACTACTAACATTGATAACAGTTGCAATACCCATATAAGCATGGTCAATAAAAATATTTTCTCTTGTTACACCTCTGATGAAGTTCCATACTACAGGCCAATATATATTACCCTCCCCCCCCCCCCTTAAAAGGTACCATATCTGACTTACTCAACTTTGCCATAATCATTAATCATACTTTCACAGATGTTTCATACAAACATCCATCTTGATTGTGTACTGGACCAATTTGACCCTTTGATAGGGTATAATGCAGAAACTATTATCATAAATTATTGGGAGTCTAGTGATAGAGTGCTTGGGTTTTAAATTTGAGTCTGTGTCGATTGAGAAGATGCTGGTGTCCCTAGTACCAGGGAGTTCTTACTACCAAATCCCTGGGTGACCTGATTGGGAATTAGTAAGTAGTACTTACAAAGTGGTATCGAACAACAGGTGATCACTCAACAATACTACATTTATAACACAGCTTTCAGCCTACAGGACAGTCTTCTTCAAGTACTTTGTTAATACTTCAATTCAACTTCAACTTGTTCCGTTTCACTGCAGTAAGGTATGTACCTTTGTTTTGCATTTAATATAAATTTAAATTAATGTAAATTTAATTACTGGATACTTATAAGTTTGGAATGGAATCAGGATTTGTGACTAAACAAACTTTGAAGTATATCCAGCTAGTCAAGTATGCTAGCCTAGTACTATTAGTTCTACAGCAAAAAAATGTTCATAATAATAGTTAGGCTTTCAGTTCAAGTATTAATTTGTAATTTCTAGTAATACAGTGTTGGCAGGAGCCAGGGCCAGTATATTCAACCAATTTACAAGCTTTTAGAACTGTCTAGTCTAGTTTACTAGTAATATAAGTACTAGGTTAGTCTACAAGTATGCAACTACCATACTGTTCCATGGAGCACGTAAACAATTCTTTTGCTATTTTATCATAATGAATATGGTTAGGCTTGAAGTTTAATTATGAGTTATATTCAAGAATTGTATTATTTTTGGGTTATTCTGTTCAAATTTACGTTTTTAATTGAAACAGATAAAAGAAAAAGTATGGAAATTAATCCTTCCACTTTGAGCATTTTTTTTATAAATAAAGGGTTCTAGATGCAATCTGGTGCTATATTTTGGAACTTGGAGTAACTTTATGTTCAAGAATTGTCTTATTTTTTGGGGTTATTAATCTGTCTGGAATTACGTTTTTAATTAAGACAGATAAAAAATTATACAAAAAATAGCAAGTAACCATTTTGCTTGGATAAATTAAGGGTCCTTAGATGCAATATTGTGCTATATTTTGCAACTTTAAATAATTTGTTTAAGAATTTTTGGTTTGGATATTTTTTTAACACTCCACATCTCATCTGGGGGGGGGGGAGGGGGCACAATGTTTTTGGAGAGGGCACATCCACCTCCCATACCCGGCAACACCTAGGCATCGCACTGCATTCAGGTAGTTCTTTCAACATGAATACATTTTGTTAAATTTTACTTTCTTACTCTTAGTAAGACTGAGTCTTATAGCTATTGATTATGCCTTTTTTGATCAGTGTTGAAAGAAATCGTAATTGAATTTAATTTTCAGGAATTTATTCTGCTGACACAGACTGATAATACCGCCTTCAGTACAGTCCACGGGAAAATCAACAGTCCACTTTTTCAACTTCATGCTTCAACTTGTTTAGCGTCACTGCAGTAAGGTAATACCTTTGTTTTGCATTTAATATGATAAATGTATTACTGATCAGTTTACTTTTGTGAAAAAACAAACTTTGAAGAATATCCAGCTGGTAAAGTACTATTACATTGCTATAGTATTGTTATTACTTGTTAACAGCCTACTCAGTCTAAAGTACTCTTAGCTTTAATTTATAAGTAGTATAAGTAGGTTATTATCATGGTGACATCCCTATGTTCTGATGTCTCTATGTTCCGACGTCTCTATGTTCCGACGTTTCTATGTACCGACGTCTCTATGTCCCGACAAAAAGAAAAATTCAGAGCAATTTTTGCTATCCACGACTTTAGTTGTACCAAGAAAACTAGTTTTGTGACCCAAATTTTTGGGGACCAATTTTTTTGGGACTAAATTTTTTTGGACCCCCATTTCTTCGGACCAATATTTTTTCAAAAATTTGGTCCGAAATCATGTCGGTCCAAAAAAATTTGGTCCGAAATCAATTTGGTCCGAAAAAAAAATTGCTGCGAAAAATGTGGGTAGGTAAAAAATGTTCAGAAAAATTGTTGGTCCAAAAAAATTGTAGAAAGAAAAAATTTTGGCCACAAAAATATTTTGGTCTGAAATCATGTTAGTCCAAAAAGAAGTTGGTCCGAAATCAATTTGGTCCAAAAAAAAATTGCTGCGAAAAATGTGGGTAGGTAAAAAATGTTCGGAAAAATTGTTGGTCCAAAAAAATTGTAGAAAGAAAAAATTTTTGCCACAAAAATATTTTGGTCCCCAAAAATTTTGGTCTGAAAAAATTGGGTCTGAAAACATGTTGGTGAAACAAAATTTTGGTCCAAAAGAAGTTCGATCCGAAAGACTGGGTCCGAAAAAATGTTGGTAAAAAAAAGTATAGTCCAAAAATTATTTTGTATTGTCGGAACATAGAGACATCGGAACATAGAGACGTCGGAACACAGAGATGTAACCGGTATCATACTCAAAGTCAAGTAGTTAATTAAAAAACAAACATGATAGTTAATATCATTTGTCTCAAAATGTTTATGGCTAATCACACAGGAGACATGTATCCAAAGGATACAGGCTTGTACTCAGGTTGTAGTGTAGCTGCAGGTTTGTACAATTATCAAACAAGTGACTACTATACCTGTTTTATGTCACACTGCACTATTTTGAGTTCTGTATTTTTTCTAAATATTGTATGAAGACAATTAGTATTTAATCTGGGATTTCAAGGAGCTTAGCAAGTTTATAGTACAGTATTAATAATATGGGGATAACAATATTGTTACTTAATATTTTTATTTCATCTTCAAAACAACCACACAAATGTGTCAGTAGCAATTATGTATTCTCAAATATATCAGTTATTGGCAATGATATAAATGTTGCATCACTTAAAATTCCAAAGTTTAAGCAGACCTCTCATGTTCATTTTACTTCAGACCAGTGGTCTCTGTAAAATAACCATGTTAAGATAAACTACTGTATGGTTACCAAACTGGCTATTATGTTTCACATTGTGCGGCAGACTAGGATCTGGTTCTCTCATGAACATAAACCATATCATTCAACAACATAAAATTCTGCCATTTAAATTATGGACTTGTAAGGCAACTTTAATACTTTACATAGCAAATTTGCAATTTATAATATTTTGATGTTTGATTCTAGGGGCCATAATATACATGATATAAGAACTAAACATAATACGCATCATCTACTACACCATGACATATCTACTGACCACGTTTATTGATTTTGCCATATCCCCCAACTCACCCCCTTGAATTTTTTCAACAATAAATTGAACAAACAATCCGATCAGTTATCAAAATTCATATATATCCAGTGTCTCTAACTGGTATAAAAAGGCCTTGGGTGGCTCTATAATTATGACTTTAGCTGTTAACTAACCAAAAATAGTCATAATCAATCATCTGGTCATTTGGTATCAAGTCAAATTCGAATAAATTCTTATTTTCAATTGCACAGTTATTACAATTTTAAAATGTGGATGTTTGACTCCATGACCTGACTAATGTTATTGGCACCAAAAAAATCTACTGTAGCAGCATATCATGCAATCTTAACATTGTTATTGTTAAATCTGCGACTTCATTACCATTGATGATGTAAGAACCAAAAAGAAGATACATATACAGGCGAGGTTTAGGGGAACACAAAACCTGATTTCGGTAGAAAAAAATAAACCTGTCTATCGAAATCTATAAACTTAACCTGACATTTTAGCTGGCAATTATACAAATCTGTGAACGTAAGTTTCAACCCACCCCCCAATCCCACTCAGATCTGGTACTCATTAAAATTTCTCTAATCAAATTTCAAATTGCAATTTTTTCAAAGGTTAGATATTTAACAGTTGTCCCCATTTGATACATGTTTAGTTTGTTTACACCTCCCAAAAATCTATTTTGTCTCCTGGTTGCCCCCCCCCCCCAACTCCTAGTTTACTTAGGCTGGTGTTGCCACTGGTGAGATACCTCATGCCTTATCCAAACATTGAACTTTGCTTTTGGACAATTTGCCAACTTTTGTACTTGAGAGGTCAAGCAGCAGTCTCCACTTGGATTATTATCAGCAGTGATGAGTGATAGAATGCATGCATGGATGGACATTAAGGTTGGGAGTTAGCTATTGTAATCCAATAGTTGACCCGCATCTGGGTGACTTTTGACTTGTATTACTTTCTTTGGTTATTTGAAAGTTTGTATAAACTTTTGTGCTTGTCAGATCACCTAAATAAATATTTGAACATGAATTTTATGCTGAAATTAGGAATTTGATACTTAACCACAGACAAGGTAAACATGACTAAATACCAAGCTCCAATAAAACTTATATCCCTTCCATTATCCACTTAATAATATATATAGGCAATATTATATAGCTCCTCCGACATAGCAACTAGACGCTTCACACACAGGGTACTGATGACATGACTCAACTTCTTTATCCATGGAAATAGTGAGATACAGTGGTGGGGCTACAGGGGGAGGGGTCATTTGTCCTCTCAGATTTTTTCCTTGCCCTTTCAACCGCCCACTCAGATCTGGTACTATAAAATTTCTATAATCAGCTTTAAAATGACAACAATTAATTGTTGGTTCCACCAAATTACATACAGGTCACTGTAAAGAAATGTTAACACATATACCCCTCTATGACATTATTCAACTAAATTGTATAAAATTACATGACCCAAAACATACACTTGATTATGAATAAAAATCAAATTCAATGTTTCTTGCTGAAATTCAATGAACTGATGAAGGAAACTTGTTGTTAATTTTCATTTTATTAATTTCATGATCCCTTTATAGCTATGGTATAATGATGATGGTACATAGTAAAATAGCCTAATCATTACACTAGAATACCAAAGCAATCATATAGTCTTGATTGGAATAATGAAGGAAAGCATTAGTCTTCTGTTTTTGTCAAAGTTTTATTCAAAACTGTTATCGTAAACCAATGAACATGTCAGTGAACATCTTAAGGGTGGCATATGGAGTATTTCCCCTCTCATAATGTTGATTGGTTCGATCAACATTTTTGTGTACATCTGATGATACAGTACCACCCAAGGGGCCTGTATTTTCAGAATATGCAACACGTTTCAATTTTATTTAAGTGCCAATAAAGAGTCAAACCAAGAACACCAACTAAATATCCCTGTTTTACAAAATTTTGAAGAGTCAACGACTGTTTGCATCTGAATACCATTTTTGAGAAATATAGCTTATCATGCCAAACGTAGACAGGTCTTCAATATTACCTTTGTACTGTGATGAATAATGACACATATAATTGTTGTTTTCCGATTGATCATCATGCAGTATTTCAAATACAGTAATTTGGTGTACATTTGGTAACACTGATTTGCAATAGGAAAAAGGGGAAGGGAGAAGATCATTATAGACGATACCTGTGTAGCAAAACCATGGGGGCTATGGTGTTTTTAGCCCCCCCCCCCCCCCACCCAAAAAAAAAATACTAAAATAGCCCTCAAAAACATAGAACTGGCAAAATTAATGGTTTCACCATTGAAACTGTATACAAAATAGTTATTCAGTCCACCAAAGAAACATTTAATTTTTTTGAAATTACATCCCTGGAAAAATCAGAATACTTACTCTTAGGGAATCTTAATTATGCTTTTAACATTGCCTGCAGGCTTGTATGATTCACCTTCTACTATCTCCAAAGGTATTTTGCCCTGGCAGCTTCTATTATCTGGGGACTAGGGTATAAACTAAAAATGATATTTAATGATAAATGATATGTATGATAATTTTTCCAAAGAACTGAGTCAACTGACAGTAAATGGATACCAGATATTAAATGTGTCACATGTGTCACTATACCTACAGTGGCTTGTGTAATCAATCAACTTTATTTAGTAGACCTTCTGGACTGCGTATTTGATTCAAATTATATTGCTGCTAATAGCCCAAATAAATATCAAAGACACAGATTTGACCTTAGGGATTTTGATCAGGGAAAAGACAAAAAAAAGAAAAGATCCCTGGGAAACTCCACTTTTTTAAGGCTGTCAACCAGCTGGGAGGTCAGGCTTCGAATTCTGCCTAAGTCGTACCAAAGACTTAAATAAAACATATTGCCAGTCCACTTGACATTCAGCAAGAAAAAATTGGAACAGAAAATAATCCAGCAAGCCACAAACTAGAAAAAAGCCATGGTTGACTGTTATCTAAACCTGCACTGACAAAATGAGCTGTAAATCAATCAAGAAATCACAAAATGATAATTTTGACATGTGCCCCATCCCACTGCTTTAAATATTTGGTGTCATGGTTATTTCTCCTTCCCACAATAATGCCTCTTTAAAGGGGTATAAAGGGTTTGTTTCAGTTTCTAAAAATAGAACCAAATAAAAAAATGTGACATCCACAATATTTGGACCTTCTAATAACCATCAATGTGCTTTATTTTGGGTAAACTGATAAAATTAATTGAATTTCGAAATGACCTTTTTACCTACAAACAAATGAACTTTTGCACTCCACAATAATTCAAACTGTTGCTCAACTTCTTTAAAATCAAGCATTTACAGTAGAAACAAAAATACAGCATGGGTGTTTATTGTGAAAGTACTTGCCAAATATGTGGCAGTGAAAAGAGATATTGACAGTTCCTCTGATCACATCAACCAAGCCCTCTATGCCCGTCTAACAATTGAACACAAGAAAGGCTACTAGAAAATACTTTGCCAAGTAATTTACGATTTCTTTCAAAACATGGTACGATAATCTGTTTTCCACAATTTCAGTTGCATTTCAACAGTTTCAGAATTGATATAACAGCATTTAACAATTTATTGCCATAAACAATAAAATAACAGTTACACAATACATGATTACATCGCTGTTCAACAACAAGTCCGGTAATACTTCAGTTTATCACTTATTCGTAATCTATGGTAAACATAACAATAGGGCTCGAGAATTGCCATAAGCTAATATATATTCATGGCAAATATTCAAAATTGCTTCCTTCTTTTCTTTTCAGGTTTCCTGTTGGACTTCTTGGTTGTATTTGCACTCTTGTCCCACTTCATATACGGTAATCAGTCTTACAATATTGTCAACCAGCATTTTGCTCTGTTCTAAGTTTAGTTTAATTTTAATCAATTACTATTATTGCCCCCTCTTCACTTTGTGTTATTTGTTACTCTTTCTCTTTGGCATAATAACTCTAGTCATACTACAAACTTACTTTTATTGTCAACCATTCTTCGAATTTGCATCAATTTAGCTTGAACATTAATCAACCAATCAACTTTTACATCAATTTGCCTGATCATCAATTATTCAGACAACCTGCATATCAATCAACCTATCTACTTGCATATCAATTATCTTTTGATCTTGCACATCAATCAACTTTTGATCTTGCATATGAATTAGCCTGCATATTAATCAACTATATATCACATATGTCAATTAGCCACTCAACTTACATATCAAGCAACCAATCAGCTTGCACATCAATCAGTCTATCAACTTGTATATCAACCAGCTTTTCAATTAACATATCAATCAGCCAATCAACTTGCATATCAATTTGCCTGCATATTAATCAGCCTGCATATCAATCAGCCTATCAACTTGCATATTAATCAACCAATCAACGTGCATATCACTTACCCTGCATATCAATTAGCCAATCAACTTACATATCAAGCAACCAATCAACTTGCATATCAATCAGTCTATGAACTTGCATATTAATCAACCAATCAACTTGCATATCACTTACCCTGCATATCAATTAGCCAATCAACTTACATATCAAGCAACCAATCAACTTGCATATCAATCAGCCTATCAACTTGCATATCAATCAACTATTCAACTTGCATATCAACCAATTAGATCAAGTTGGGTATCAATCAGCAATTCAGCTTGCATATCAATCAACAAATCAACTGGTATGTTAATCAGCTTTTCAACTTGCATATTAATCAACCATTCAACTTTACCAAATTTGAACAAACATTGGAACTAACGTGAAGAAACTTTTATACTTCTTTAAAAGTGGAACAAAATTGATGATATTTCTTCAAAAAGTGGAACAACATTGATGAAACTGAAACCAAATTTTATTAACCTTGCAAATTATAACAAATATTTAACAATCGTGAACAAACTTTAACACAATTTGAACAAATCTTAACAAAATTTGAACAAACTTGAACCATACTTGAATAACCGTCAACGAAATTTGAATAACAATATTTGAACAAAGTTCAACAAACGGTGACCGAAATTTGAACAAGATTGAACAAATTTTAATACCCTTGACAATTTTAACAACCAATTCGAACAAACTTGGAACAAATTTTAAATGTCTTTTAAAACATGAACAAAATTGATGAAACTGAAACCAAATTTGATTAATCTTTCGAATTTTAACCAAAATTTAACAAACTACAAGAAATTTTGAGCATCCACGAACAAACTTGAACACAATTTGAACAAAATTTAAACAATCTGCATATCAATTAGCTTTAAGTCAGATGTTAATCAACTTGTTAGTCTGCATATCGATACACCTGCACATCAATTAGCCAATCAACTTATATATCCAGCAACTAATGAACTTGCATATCAATCAGCCTATCAACTTGCATAACAATCAGCTGTTCAACTTGCATATCAATCAACCATTCAACTTGTTTATCAACTTGCATATCAATCAGTATTGTATGTCATCAATTGTATGTCAATCAGCTTTTCAACTTGCATATTAATCAAACCATTCAACTTACATATCAATTAGTCAACTTGCATATCACTTATCCTGCATATCAATTACCTTTTCACATATTAATCAACTTGGTAGCCTGCATATCGATACACCTGCACATCAATTAGCCAATGAACTTGCATATCAATCAGCCAATAAACTTGCATATCAACCAAACAATCAACTTGCATAACAATCAGCTGTTTAACTTGCATATCAATCAACCATTCAACTTGCTTATCAACTTGCATATCAATTACATTATCAACTCCCATATCAATTGGCCTATTAATATGTATATCAGTGAAGCCTTATAAGTTGCATATAATCAGACTTTCAATTTCAATATTGCCATATTGGACAAAATATATAAAAGTTGGCTTATATAGTAAAGGTACAGAAAACATCAGTCATGCCACAAACAAAGAAAAGGAGTTACCAGCAAAGAAAAAAAGCAAATCAACAAGAAATGCAACAAAGCAGAACTAACCGAGAATGTCAATCAGGCACAAACTCTAGCCAAATTATGGATGTGTCAGTCCAAAATTCAACTGATGCATTAACTGATATTAATTTGCACTCTGTGCAGACTCATGATGCATTTGCTTTCTTTCCAGTTAATAATGAATGGAGTATTTCAAAGATTGACCTGTTGAAACAATATACACAAAACATCCATGTCAGCTGTAATTTGAATTGGCCACAAATCAACAGTCCGATCTTGTATGTTAATACTTCAAAACCATGTAATGTTTGGAAAATAACAGGTGATGGCAATTGTTTCTTTAGAAGTTTGTCATTCTTAATAACAAATTCAGAAGCTAATTATCATATTTTAAGATATGTAGTAGTCCAAGCTATTGAGGAATGCCACCTTCCACCTTCATGGTGTTTTGTGAAAGACTACATTCAGACATCTCATATTTCTAATGATGGAGTATGGTCTACCGAAGTTGAAATAATGGCTGCTGCCAAACTTTTACAAACTGACATATATACGTATGCTGTATATGGTAGTCAATGGAAATGGTTGCGATATCCAGCTTGTGGCAATTTCACAGACAATGTGAATAGAAAGAAACGTGCAATTTATCTAGAAAACACAAATAGTAATCATTATGATGTTGTATATGGTTTTGAGAATACTGATCTCTGCCTTGTAAAACATAACCCTGGATCTTCAACTCCTAAAACATCTATAGAACGGATACAAGAGGAACAACAAAGGCAACATTTGTGGAAGAAGCTTAAAGATGAAAAAGAAAAGTATGTACAGAAAGATGAATTGCATGACGACAACCATGCTAACTCCGGTAGTGTCAAACGTATGCGAAAGTTAAGAACAAATAACCAGTTATATAGACAAGAAGAAACAGCCAAGAATGCAAAAAGGATTAAATCCAAGAGAAAAAATAATGCGTACATTCAATGTGAAATGTATGAAAACAGTAAAAGAATGAAAAAGATAAGACAAAACAAAACTATTTTCAAGCAGAAATGGAACAAAACATCAAACGAATGAAATTGACGAGACAGAAAACTGAAAAGAAACAAAACATCAAACAAATGAAACTGACAAGAAAGAAAAAAGAATATTGTCAAACTGAAAAGAAACAAAACATGAAACGAATGAAAAAGACAAGACAAAAAGACGAGAACTCTCAAAATGAGAAAGAACAAAATGTCAAACGAATGAAAACTATCCGTGGCATCAAAATATACACTATACAAGAGAAAGAAAAGAACAAAGTACGAATAGCAGAAGCTAGAACAGACCCACAATATGTATCAAAAGAAATCGAAGATAATTACCAAAAACACATCATCAATCCAACAATTGCAAAAAATATTTTGGAAGTCAATTTCAGTTGGTCCAGAATATGTGTGCTGTTGTTGTGAACAGTTATGGTACAAAGAATGTGTGACTAACTTCGGACACACACTTACAAACTCCACTAAATGCATTGCTTTACACAATTCTTCCATGATTGACAACAAAGTTTGGATATGTGGTACTTGTAAGGAATATGTTAAATCTGACAAGATACCTCCATTAAGCTTAGACAATAATATGAGACTTACCATTGTCCCAAATGAGTTGCAACTACATTCTCTGGAAGAGAGATTAGTTGTCCTTCGAATACCATTCATGCAAATACGAGAACTTCCTAGAGGACGACAACTGAATTGTAAAGGAAATGTGGTAAATGTTGCTTGTAATGTATCAACTACAATAAGGACATTACATGCAGAATAGACGAGAGCATGACAATTCCTGTCAAATTTAAAAGAAAACTTTCCTATAAGCACTCTGTTCAAAATGAAAATGTCAGGCCCAATAAAGTAATTGATGCTGCAAATTGGCTTGTTGCAAACAGTCAATTATATAGAGATGAAGGAGTTTCAATTCATAAGACATGGAATGAAACATTGCAGCAGATGGATGATGATTGGCAGGAATTCGTAGAACCCACACAAGAACAATCTGTCACAAAAGAGAACATGGATTTTCCAGCACAACTATCTCCCTCAATTTAATCTAAAGATGAAGTTCATCCAGATGATGATTGGACAAAACCAACTTGCTTATTGTGTAGCACCAGGTGAAGGAAATAGACCTATGGGCTTGTTTCAAGACACTAATTCAGAAATACTTGCTTTCCCAACATTGTTTTGTGGACAGCCAAGGAGTGACACTAAAGATAAAGTACACTATAGCACAATATGTAAATGGGAATTGCGTCACAAAGATAGACGATTTGCCAAATCTGTCCCTAACATATTCTACAAAACCAAGAAGCTACAAATTAACCAAATACAGCAGAAAGTTACACTTAGCATGCGAAAGAAGAAAACACAGGGAAAGAACTTAACTGCTAAGCATTTCAAAACAAGTGAAAGTATTAATCAAATCTTGACTGTAGACGAAGGATTTAGAGTGTTCCGAACATTACGAGGATCCCCTCCCTATTGGGAAAAGTCCAAGAGAGAACTGTTTGCAATGATTCGACAACTTGGAATCCCAACATGGTTTCTGTCATTCTCTGCTGCTGAAACAAGGTGGCTTCACCTACTCAAAATCCTTGGAAGAACAGTCAAAAACAAACATTTCACAGATGAAGAACTCTTAAACATGAATTGGAATGACAAGTCTAATCTTATCCAGAGTGACCCTGTTACATGTGCACGACACTTTGATTACATGTTTCGCAAGTTCCTGAATGATTTCCTGTATAGTTCATATCATCCGATTGGTGAAATCATTGATCATTTCTACAGAGTAGAGTTCCAACAGAGAGGTTCCCCACACATTCACATGCTAGTTTGGATTAAAGATGCACCTTTATATGGAAATGCAGCAGCTACGGAAATTGTGTCCTTTATTGATCAATATGTCACATGTAACAAACCTCCTGACACAGTCAACCAAAGTATTAACTTGCAATCCCACAGCTATGCAAAGACATGCAGGAAAAAGAGACAAGGTGTTTGTCGCTTTGGTTTTCCTATCCCACCAATGCCTAGAACAATGATTTTAGTTCCTTTGGAAGGTAAAGTTGATGAAAATATCACAGAATTATATCAGTGTATAAAAGCTTATATGGATGATCTGAAACTTGCTGAAAACATTACTGACACATTTGAAGATATGTTGACAAAGTTGGAAACCACAGAAAATGACTACATTATTGCTATTCGTTCATCCATAACATCGGACAAAATCTTTCTCAAAAGATCACCATCAGAGGTCAGAATTAATGGTTACAGTACAGTTTTGCTGGAAACTTGGAAAGCTAATATGGACATCCAATACATATTGGACCCATATGCATGTGCCATGTACATTGTATCTTACATTAGTAAAGGACAAAGAGGTATGAGTAACCTTATGCAGCGTGCAACAACAGAAGCAAGAGAAGGAAACATGGACATTAAACAATAAGTTCGATACATTGGAAACAAGTTCCTAAATCATGTTGAAATGAGTGCTCAAGAAGCAGTGTATTTGGTGTTGCAAATGTCACTGAGGAAAGCCTCCAGGCAATTTCTGTTTGTGAACACCTCGCCACCAGAGGATCGAACAATCCTGATCAAACCATTGAAATATATTCATCAGTTGCCAGATCACTCTACAGATATCGAATGTATGGGACTTATCAGGAAGTATGCTGTCCGACCTCAAGCACTACAACGTTATTGCCTTGCAGACTTTGCAGCTTGGTATGATATCAGTAGTGACAACAAGAGTAACGATTGTGCTAACAATGATGACAATGATGCTGCTCATATGACTGAACTTCTCAAGAAAGATAGTGTTAACGATGACTATGATTCAGATGATAATGCTGATGACCCTGATATGACTGAAATTATGCAAAGTACTGGTGAGGTCAAATACTACATAGTTGGTGCATTGAAATTTAGAAAAAGAAACAAAGCCAAGATCATTAGATATGTTCGGTTTAACAAGGAAACTGACCCTGAAAAATACTACAGAGAACAGCTCATGTCGTTTTGGCCTTGGAGATCTGAGAATAATATTATAGAGCCGTGCGATACGTACCAAGAACGGTACCTTCAGATAGAATCCAAGATCAAGGACAAGGAAGCAGAATATAACCACAGTTGAGATGTCATTGACCAGGCAATTGATGATATTAAAAATGAAGACCCTGAGATGTATGATGAGATTGCACCAAATACAGAACATATGGAAAAGGCTCATGGAGACGAAAAGGATAAACAGCAAGTGAAAATCCCTTCCAATGAATCACCTGAATTGTATGATATTGGACAAGACATTGGAATTGCAGTCAACAGTGCAAACATAGAAGAATTGCAAAAACCTCGCTTGACAGATTCAGAATATAGAACTCTAGTATGCAGCTTGAACAAACAACAGAAAGACTTTTTCTACTATGTACTGCATTGGTGTAAAACAAAGCAAGAACCACTGTACACGTTTCTGACTGGCGGAGCTGGTGTAGGAAAATCTCAAGTATTAAAAGCTCTGTACAATGCACTTTTGAAATACTATTCTAGCCAGCCTGGAAGTGATCCAGATGATACTCACATTCTTTTAATGGCACCAACAGGCAAAGCAGCTTATGGTATTAAAGGCAGTACCATTCACAGTGCTCTACTCATTCCAGCTAGTCAAGGATTTCATTACAAGGCATTAACATCAGACAAGCTAAACTCACTTCGAGTGAAGTTCCGAAATTTGAAAATCATTTTCATTGATGAAATATCTATGGTTGGTAATGGAATGTTTACATACATAGATAAAAGACTGCAACAAATTATGGGTAGTAAGAAAACATTTGGAGGCGTAAGCATTATTGCTGTTGGTGATCTTTTTCAACTCAAGCCAGTATTTGATGGATGGATATTTAATGATCTAACTCATGATTATGGTCCACTTGCATCTAATTTATGGAAAGACCATTTTAGGGCCTTCGAACTAACTGAAATCATGAGACAAAAGGATGACCAGAGCTTTGCTCAACTTTTAAACCGACTAAGAGAAGGCAATCAAACAGAAGATGATTTAAAGCTGCTGAACACTAGACAGTTTACAGTTGACAATGTTCCATCAAATGTTACACATGCTTATCAGACAAACCTAAGAGTAAATGCACACAATGATGAAGTTTACTCCAAACTCAACACTCTAAAATTCAAAGTCAGATCTAAAGACATTGTTGTAGGTGATGTCCCAAACACAGTCAAACAAAAAATACTGACTTGCATACCGAACAACCCTCAAAAGACAATGGGATTATTCACTGAACTATCCTTGGGCATTGATCAAAGGGTTGACCTCTGCCTCAATGTTTCAGTTGAAGATGGAATGATTAATGGTGCCACTGGTATATGAAGTATGTAGAAAATGTACATGATGTTCACACTATCTGGATGCAATTTGATGACATTACTGTAGGTAAAGCATGTCGGCATGCTAAAAAAGAACTGTATCATTCTAAGGTTGCTCCATCATGGACACCAATATCTCAAATTGGTCGACAATTTAGAATTGGCCGTAACAAAAATGCACAAGTTATGAGGAAACAATTTCCCATCAGACCAGCAACTGCAAAGACAGTCCATAGATGTCAAGGAGATACAATGAAAGAGATAGTTGTTGATATGTCAGGTGCTAGATCCCAATGTCACATCCACTATGTTGCATTAAGTAGAGTAACTTCCCTGAATGGCTTATACGTACTTCATCTTAACCCTGCAAAGATTAATGTTGATCCAAAGGTTGTCAAGGAAGTAAAAGACCTTCGTTCTACAAGATTATTGAAGATCAACAGCCAACCTATTGACGGCAACACCACAGTCATACATCAAAATACAAGATCATTACGGAAACACATTTCTGACATTGTACATGGCACCACAATCACATCTGCTGATATTCTACTTTTCACTGAATGCCATATATCAGAAGCAATAACAAATGATGAGCTGTACATTGAAGGATTTACACTATTCAAAAACATCCCATCTCATGCTCCTCTCTCAAACTCCCCATATGGCACTGTAATCTACACTAAGAATAATATCACAACATTGTCGGAGCAAACACTGAATATAAACAATGTTGAAATTACCCTAAGAAAGAAAAAAACACTTGCTGGCAATCTTCAAATTGCAGTAGTTTACAGGTCTAAAAAGGTTTCAATGCAGCAATCCCAAGGTGCATTGAATAACTTGCTAGGTCACATCGATCACTCACAACCAACATTGATTACTGGTGATTTCAATGTTGACTTGCTCCAAAACAAACCAGACAAATACAGCCTTCTTTGTCTATTAACAAGAACTTTCAACTACAAACAACTCATACTTACTCCTACAACAGATTATAACTCAAGCTTAGATCACATCTACACAAACATTCCTACAAGTCAAATAATTGGTAGTGGAGTTCTTGAAAGCTATTACAGTGATCACAAACCAACATGGATTTCCTTGCAAAACCTCCATTAATGCATATCACATTAACTATGTTTACTATCTATAAGCATATGTGCATCTACTGGTTAGCTAGCAGTAGTGTTTGCTTATCAGTCAAATGAATAATGGATCAAACACTGATCTGATCGTAACCAAAGACTTTATCCAGCTTGCGCACATTGCATCAGACTTCTCTTCCTCTACACACCTCCTTAATAACATACATTACATTTTACATGAACATGATCTGCATGGTCAGTTATTATCTCACATCAAATCAAGTAACTGAGAAAAACAAATAAAAAATACAGGGACAAAGAACAAAATGAATTACGAGAATATAGAAAAAAGGCAAAACTTTTCAACAAAGAACACAGAAAGAGAAAAAAATGTGAAACGTATAAAGAAAACAAGGTCTCATGATTTGTTCATTAATTGTCTTTCAACACTTCTCTATTTTCAGATGGCCAACCTGAAAGAAATATTTGCACAGAAAGGGCGAACTGGGCCATATCCCAAACCTCTTAAAGTAAAAGTCTGTGCAAAAGCTCAATTTCAGAGCAATTTAAATCCAGAATCTGCAAGTTCCAAATTGACAGTTTTTTGGAGTTGCTGACAGTTCGTCAGCTGCCAAAGCGCTGGTTTATGATGAAGCCAAACTTGTAAATTTCATAGTGGGAAACACTATTCTAATAATTAATGGAAATATGAAAACCCAAACAGACAAGTGCATCATAATAACGAAGCAAACCAGAGTTATTAAAACATCGTCAATTTCAATTGATGAAGAATTAGAGACCCAAGCAGAGCGACTTGCTAATCCACCACCAGCTGACAATGTGAATCTGCAAGAAATACACATCTCCCCAGCAAAGAAAATTGTCAGTGTAGAGGGACAAATAATTTCAGTAAGTTATATTTTACAATATCATCATTTCAAAACATACTTTTTCAAATAACCCTTATGAACAACAATAAATAAAAATCCTTTTGTAATTTCTTACTTTTCCGATCTAGACTGCATTAAAAAATGTTTCAATAATTTGGTTATGTCTACCATTACAACATTGCAATCTTGAGAATAACACAGAATTTGTCATGCAATTTCTTATATAAAACAATTTTGTCTATCACATAAGCTAAAAAAAGGCAAGAAATAAACATACTATAAAAAAGAATAAAAGAATCTGTCATCTTAGGACTTAAGACTAAAATAATCTGTTATCATAACAAATTACAAATTAGGCAATTTGAAAAAGAGGATATCTCATCCACGTTAAATGATTTTCCCTTCAATTCTTTACTTTGACTTCAAATTGTCAAGTGCTAATATTAATTGATCATTGGTGAATGGGCAGCAATCATAGAGTGACTAGAAGACATACCCCCTCCTTAATATCAGAGAATGTCCCCATTGACTTGGTCATGCCCACCATTCATATTAAATTAGTTGTATCATATGTTACATTATATTCTACAAAAAAATAAAATAGTATAAGACAGTGATACACACTTTAACTTTTCTAATTTCCACATTACTATCTCTCACCCCCACTCTCCCCCGCCCCCCCAAAAAATTAAATTTAGTAAAAATGCTTAACCTATATTTACATTTTTGAAATACAGCAAGAACTTGTACGCACTGTCCAAGTCAAAGCGTCCCCTGTAAAGATCAGAAACATCTCTCTGCAGGATGCAACTGGGACCTGCAAAGTTACACTTTGGAGAGACCAAGCGGAAAAGAAGTTGGATGTAGGAGACTACATTGAAATTACAAATGCAGTAACTAATTACTTCCAGGGATAAACTAGCCTTTCCACAACATCTAGAACAACGATTTCTGTAAGTTAATATTTCGATATCCCATAAAATTCAAATTGGATATTTAATTATGTTACAATAAATGTATTATGGTGTTTATCATAATGATATTTCCATAATGTTATTAAGTAGCGTAAATCCATTTCAAACAATTTGTTAACTACATTTCTTCAGCCATTTACCACACTCTAATCACATCTTGCAAACCTCCCACATCTCAGACCACCCACATATGTTAATAATACATTCACATATCTTACCAAAGTGCGCACAATGTTGCAAAATTGGAAAACCATATGTCCAAATAGTCATAAAACTACAATTATAATTATCAAAAGATACCATTCAAAGAAAGTGTAGAACTTCATTGTTTTCTCCCACTCTTGAAAATCAATCTTCACAAGAATTAGGAGTTATAATGATTGGTTTTTGCTGCAATGGATTACTGGTTAAGAAATGTTACATCACTGGTTATGTAACAGTATTTTGCCACTGACTTATTTAATACTTGAAACTATTCCCTATTAAAAAATAATGATATTTCACCTGGTATTCTTTTTTCAAATTCAGCCCAAAGAACTGCCAGAGATTACCAAAACCACCACCATTATTGGCTATGAAGAAAAGCAAGAAGCTGGTACTTTTCTTCTTACATGCGACGAAAATCCTTCCTACCAGACGTATGAAGTGAGTGCCGCAGTGATGTCTGCCGGCTTGGAAATCTCATCAGCAGACCTGCCCGACCACCTAAGTGCAAAGCTGCCAATAATTTGCAAACTAACTATTAAAAACAACAAAATTACTTCAGTCAAGGAAATATAAACAACAAAAAGAACAACCCCAAAACCTTTCACCGAAAACCTTGACCATGACCAAAAAAGCTGTCCTACTTATATTTTTTACATTTATATTTTCTCATTTCTTGCAATTTTTTTTACTTGTAGGCATTTTCAAAATAGTTTTTACTTCTTTATTAAACTTTTTTAATTCTTTATAATTTCTACAATTATATTATATAATTATATTTCCTCCCTAGTAAACATAAACAAGAATTAACTTAATCCACCCAACACTTTTTGAAATAATACAAATGAATGCTCCATTCTTCATTCACTTTTGATTGTCATTAACCTAATAAAACTTACAAAAATATATGCACCTCTAGCCTTCAAAGTTCGAACATTGTCCGAAAAGCCACATTACAACAAATATAACTTACTATGCAATACAACACACTAATATGCATTAAATCATATCAGTTACGATAACTCATAACATATTCATTTCTGTCTGCATGAAATAATTGCATTACCCCCACATACTCTTTTCAATCTTTATTCAATAAGTTTTCAAAATAGGTTAGTTACTCCTTACCATTCATTTCATAGAAATCTATATAGAACTGAGGGAAACGTGCGCTAAAATTAAAATATTTCCCAGACAACAGTATAACAACAGCCATACAGTATATCGTATTATAGCAATTCTTCCATTTCATCCTTTTTTTTTTCATTATGATGTCCACTACTATCAATAAATATATAAAGAAAATATAAGTACTGTTTCATTTAATTTCTTTGAAAAGAGAAAAGTTATACATGCTTTCACCTTACGAAATCTCCGAGCACTTTTACCCTATCCTTCATAACCTACACTGATGTGCACTTTCCTAGCTGTTCACCCCCAACAGAGTATACTCTGCGACAGCTTATCAAGTCCTGTCCCCAGAGAAGTTCCTTATGGGATTTGCCACGATATAGCACTTGACTTGTTAACAAGTTACCTCACAAGTACCTATTAGAAAGAGCAGTCAAAACAATGTGCATTGCCAAGGGACTCTACACAGGACTGAAACTCAAAACTTCTGAATTGCAACAACTAAGTCATACCTACTTGACCACCATGCTTACAATTTAAGTGTTTTGATCAAATGGGATGGCTTTCTTCATATGCACAATGCTAAATCAATGTTGCATATATAGAAACCCTAAATCGTACATGTGAAATGTGAACAACTATACATCATCTCCTGTATGGAATTAATACTTAACATAGTGGTATCAAATGATAGTTAACATTTCCTTAAATTAATATTCATTAGAGATGCACCACAAGTTGGTTCCAGCCAGAACCTAAATAATAAACAGCCAGAACTGCTAGATTTGCTTCACATCGTTTACTCTGACACCAAATTTTGGGTTACGATGCCAAATAACCTATGCATGCCTGTGTAGGTGATGTGTCATATTGAACTGGTAGATGCACAATGATGTATAGATGGTCCCTATTGTATTTGTTCTCCATGACATGAATATTAATAATTGGGCTAGGCTAAATTAATATTACTACAATGTATATCCAATCTGCTTCATACTTGATATGGTAATGTAAATTGAGGAATGGTACATTGTCACATGACAATGGAATGTAATCCTAAAAATAATCATAAGTAAATGAAGCTTAATGCTTAATTGCTAGAGATAACTTGTAATCACAAACACACAAGACAGCACTGATAAGTTAAAATATGATATGTTAATAACTTTATAATGGTATACTCTGTAATCAACTACATACTTAATACTAGATTGGTGTTGGATAAATATATTAAACAGCAATAACTCCCATTGACAGGGCCCGACATAATTGATATTTTGCGAGTAGTTGTAAATGGGGTAAGGGATCGTTTCCAAACTTAACAGTCATGTGATCGAAGGTCAACAAAGGTAAATTAGGGGTCAAAAATAGTATTTTGGCAATAACTTGAGAACCAAGTGTCCGTCAAGGTTGGGAGTTACCCTATTGTAATCCATTAGTCGACCCGCAACTAGGTGACCTCCCTTAGACCTCCGGTGAGCTATATCAGTTTCTTTGGTTATTTGAATTTTCTTGGCCATAATCGGATTTCAAAGGTACCTTCCAATCAAAATTGTCCTCGGTTGACCCCTGTGCGACCTTCATGTGCAAATTATCAGAGGTCAAGTTTTTTCTTTTTAATAAGTACAGTTCGGGTGGTCGTACAGACTTGTCATGTTGCTTTTTGGAATCAGTGTGTCAAACTACATCTGATTTTGAGGTCAAAAGTCAAATTTGAAAAAATATGCCTATTTTAGGAGCTACAGGGCAAAACCAAAAAGGTTGTCAATATTTTGGTATATGATGAAGCTCTTTGTGCTCTATAGAGGAAACCAACTCCCCCTTCAATCAAGTTATGAGGGGCCAAAATTTGGTTTGGGTACCTTATTAGCAATAACGTTGAATGTGTACATTGAAGCACACAAAAAATTTAGGAAAGGTTTCACATCATCGAGGGGAATAACTTTTATCAAAACCATCAGGTCATCCAAGGTCATTCAAAGTTGCTTATGTGGAAAAAACCGCCAACTTATGCTAATTTTTGCAACAACTTCTAGTCACGAAGTCTGACATATCAGACACGTGGTCCTCAAGACGTTCTCAAAAGGACCAGGGTGGATTTGTGATATTTTTGGCAATAATATTGTGTGTGTACATCGAACCACATAAATGTTTTAGAACAGTGCTGCTCCCCTAGTAAATATTCCTTACAAGCAAGGAACCATAGTGCCCTTGGGTTCTTGTTCAAAAGGAGTCCCGTTTTCGTAGTCGAGACATTTTTTCTCTATATATTTTGGGTAACATTTGGAAACGGTTTCATTTCTCTAAATGCATTCGACGAAATTACAACATCCCTTTACGTGCGTCATTGCAGGGCCTACTGGTTGTGGTAAAACGCAGTTTGTAAAGAAAATTTGCACGCAAGATGTTATTGAAGGAACGCCTGAGAGGATTGTGTATTGCTATGGGGAATACCAGCCAGCTTTTATGGAGCTGTCTGCTGCCCTCTCTAACATCCGTTTTGTTGAAGGTCTCCCGTCGGGTTTGGAGACATATCTTGACCCATCTTAAAAAACACTGATGGTTTTAGACGATATTATGACGTCACATGGGAACGATCAACGCATAACTGATTTGTTCTCCAAAGGATCACATCACAGAAATATTTCCGTGGTCTATATTTTACAAAATTTCTTTTACATGGCAAAAGAAACGCGTAATATCACACTGAATGCACATTATATCGTGTTATTTAAAAACCCGAGAGACAAAACCCAAGTCTCAAATTTGGGCAAACAGATGTATCCAGGTCAAGTCAAATTTATGCAAGAAGCGTTTGCAGATGCTACCAAGAATCCATACGGATACCTCTTCATCGATTTAAAGCCTTACACGCCCGAGGATTTTCGTTTTCGTACAAACATTTTTCCACATGAGACGCAGTATGCATACGTACCCAAATGATCGAAGGAAATAAACACAAACTGATAAAACATAGACACACAGATCTAAGGCCTTCATTTTTTATCTGAAACGCAGACATGGCACCACCACGCCGCTTGAGAAACCATGCCCGGGAAATAGATTTTTTATCAAAATGTTCCCCCAAACAGCGAAAGGCTATCCTACAACACGCGGACCCACAGTTAATCAAAAGTTTATGTGAATGCGCCGCCAATGTTGTGAAAGGAAATGTACCATTGTCGCGGTACAAGAAACATCTCAGGGAACTTTCCAACAAACGTCTATCCAATAAAAAGCGCAAGGATATATTAATACAGAGGGGAGGCTTTTTGAGTTTGATATTAAAACCTATCATTCAATCTTTGGGAGGCATGTTACTAGGTGCTGTGACGCAACGATAAAATATCATGCAATATACCAACAAGATGGTTCTGATGCCTCAGGATGTGGCTCGAGTGGTTAACGCAACCAATCAGGATAAAACGCCATCCAGACTCCAGTACGAAAAAGTGGACTTGTACCATCTGATTCTACAACGCTATTTGGAGGCAGAAAAAACAACCGGGGAACCTATCGCGCTGCGCTGGATCAGTCTCAGAGTCAAACTACTACCCCTATTAACAAGGATCAATCTTCCAAGGAGGAACCAAATTATCAATTAATCAAACATTTTCCAAAATCTATTAGAAACAAGGCTAAACTTTTGTTAGACCGTATTCATCATCAGCGTTTATGAGATTAGAACCTACTATCGATTGGAATTTAAAAGGGGAGTAATCCAGTAGTCGGTTCTAACATCACCGATTTAATCCTCGATTTGTTACAATCGCGTTAAAATTTTAATCCTATTGGGTGGCAACAGTTTATGACAGGTTTAATGACAATCAATTTTCCCGAAGCTTATGTCGGAAATGTAAGAAGGCGACAATATATGCACCAATTGAAGGACCCACCCGCCCGATTATTACCCACTCCTCCCGGGAAAAGAAATTCTCGTAGAAGAACATCTCCAGCTAGACCTATGTCT
>KN888922.1:0-20235 GCA_000934455.1 Apostichopus parvimensis | reverse complement strand
TCAGATTGTGTAGAAACTGCTGAAATCTGACTAGCTGTGATGTCACATCCTCACATCCTGAAAAGTCTTTGTTTTTTTTTTCTCTAAATATTTTGTGAGATTTCATGACTTTCAACCAAAAGATATGTCAGGAGATCTCATATTTGTCAAAGGAAGTATTTAAGATTAAACATCTGAAGAATTTTTGATTATATTATTTCAAATGTGTTAAAAAATGTTACTAATTTTTAGAGAAATATATTCACACATGTTAAGGAAGTGAGGATGTGACATCACACCCTCACAGTTAGTCTTTCTACACCAGTCATTTTCAATGAAATTTTGATATCTTCAAAGTGTCATATCTCCTTAACAGGGCATGCTATCATGGTAGTTTCTTCACTGTTCTTTTTTTTTGTCTTTTTGTGCTCTTTCATACAAAATAGACATGTCAAACACCTGAACCAATCCTTTAAATCTTCGTCGCCAATAATTTCACTACTTTTGAAAGAATTACAAATCAGTCCTAGGTCTATACAACCGGTAAGAGCATGGGACTTTTTACTACGTATTCACAACACCACAACAACACAAATCCTGCCCATGTTCATTCTAACATTAAACATTTATAGTGGTTTTGTCGGTAAGCGATCATAGTCTGTTTCATGTTTTTGTTCTGAAAAATACTTTACTGAAAATTTACTGCGGTGATATTAAATTCCCATAACTCTGTAAAACAAGAGAATGTAATAAATGTGGTCAGACCAACTGACGGTAGTTGTAAACGTGGGTGGGATCACTATTCGCGGTTTATTTCCATGGTATCCATAGCCAACCATTCATCTGTTTTTACCTCCATGTTTTAACGAACTGGTTAGGTGGCATATGAGCTCATTCATACCCTCGTAAGTTCAAGCTTTATTCTATAGTGCGTTGCAGACTCCAGGTATATATAGTAAAACTATAATATTTCTTGTATGATAAAGTATATGTCACTCTGAAAAAGCCACTAATATTCACACAAAACTGGAAACCCCTTGGTCTAAATACATGATGTATGTCCATTGTTTACAACCACAAAACTGAATCTAAAGAGTTAAAATTATAATATAAATATTAATAGTTATACTAATAACGTAGTAATTAACCATTTAGCCTAATACAGAAAGTCGTGTGTTCCATAAATTTAATGTTAGGTTTTATTGTTTCAAAAATGCAAATATCTGAAGTTTATAAATGAGCATCATATACCGATTGAATTCCTAAATAAGAAAAGTACTGATTTTGTGGTTATAGAAACAACATTAGCAAGTTCTAATAACTGGTTAATGGAAAATTATGCAAAAATAAATTTATACAATAGTTTCCCTCATTAACATAAACTTGACTAATAATCAAAACTGTACGATTCATTTATTCCACAGTGAAGAGTATGTACCGTAAACACACATCATACAGTTAGTACCGTTTAGTTTTTTGTTACCAAAATACGACATAACTTTACCGATACCGTTATAAACGGCTCATGGTATGCTGTTATATATAGGCTATACACACAACGTTAATGACGGCGCATCCCGTAGCGTTCTTACGAATTTCTTTAAAATCGTTACGTTTAATAATGTTCGCAATTCCGATTTTCGGACGCTACTGACCAATGCTTCGCCTCCATTCAGCCGTAGCTGCAGGACAAAAGTTGCGCCAGACACGCGAATTCGAATGACATTAGTGTTGTCCCCAGAAATCTTTTCTTGGGCCCTTATATACTATCATAATGTAATATTTTATGCCCATTTTTTCTTGAATGTAATTATTAATCATTCAAAAACAATAAAAGCGTTCAATTAGATAATGAAATTCCAGTGACAAAAGAATTGCTTTGATTGTCGCAGTAAAAGGTCTTTCGAACTTTGAGTATGATCGAGTGCATGCTATAGTAGTTTAATTAGATGCCATACTGATTAACTTTAACATGCGGATGAATTATTTACCATTTGTATCATCACAGTCAAAGATCTCCTTTCAGAATTTAAATACGGTACGTTATATGTAAAAGTCATAATTAATATTTTCATCATTTCTTCCAAGGGTCTGGATTTCTTTAATCGATATTTCACGAAGCTTCCACGCGGGATTCAGGACACATAGCAAATGGTTACGACAGTCACCTCAGGGAAAAACCCAGCGTATTAAAGTAGTTCTAACGTCTACGTGGGCACTAAGATAACCCACATCTGATAATGGAAAACAAAGCGTAAGTATATTATTAAATAAAATTAAATCTAATTAACAAATAGTACGGGAAGTTATGTTTTACGGTATGTGTTAGGCTAACCCCTTCATAGAAAAAGCTATCAGTTTACTTTCACATGTCAATGCCGACTTCTATTGTCGAAACAAAGGTTCACAATTGATCTCCCGATCTGTATCTGATCGTCTCTATATAGATGATTAGTGAGACCGTAGTTTCGTTATCGATTGCGTCACACAAAGACTTGATTGAATAAAAGGCAGAATCCTGCAGAAATAAATGTGTCTGTGCGGTCGTCTATGTGTCTGTGTCTGTGTGTAATGGTGTATGCCTGGCAATATTAACAAACAATTTTGGGTGTGTGTAAAAGTTTTTGACAACTCATATCTTGCTATAGAATACGAGTATACACAGCACCCTCTATATAGCCTAGTTTACATATACTTAGTACGCACTTGACCTTTATGATTTAATACACATACGTTGTATTTTATTGATCTTATGGCAGTTTTTATCTGTCACAAATAGCAACGTTCGTTGCATATAACGGAATTATTTGAACAATTTGACCTCGTTTACATCTCGATAGCACGTTATGTTGACAGGATACCGTCTTAATGGTCATCAATGATGGAACCAAAGTTTAGCATTTGTCAAATTTGTCAAAGTTTCGTGTGTCGGCTGATCCCCCCCCCCCCCTCTCCCAAACACCACATTAATTCGCATGCTTCGAAATGTCTTTATTTTAGATGATTTAAGTTCTAAAATAGCAATTGAATTTATTTTAATGTGACACAAATGAATATGTTTCTGTTTGAATGTGAGTGACCATTTTATAAGACATTCTAGCATGTTCTCTTTGAAGACGTATATCTCACATATGCATATTATAATGTTGAATTTGTCATAGTCTGGTAAAACCTTATACTCTACCGTTTAAAAGGAGAGTAATTATAGGCATTTGTAAACGTATTATGTTACTTTAGTATAGAATATTCATTTTGTTGAATATTAATTTCGTGACACTGACATGAATATTTATGACGTAGACCAGCTGAGACAGCCAGTTGGGACAATTTCCTAATGCTAATACCTCTCTAAACTGTTCTCCAATATCATGCTTCAAAGCAGTGGTACTGACAGTACAAACAGTTCCTGACTTTGATCTGATAGAAACATGATATTCATACTGCTCATACTGACAATACGAGTGCTTTGAAGCAGGCAATGACAGTACAGTATATAAAACAATTGTCCCAACTGGGTGAGCTGAGAAAGCCCCAAGGGTAGTTCTAAGTTGTGTATAGTACACGACAAAATTAATCAACAGATTCCATTTTCAAATTTCGTCACCCAAATCATTTTTTTTGTATTAGGTATATGTATACAACATAAATGCCAAACTTTTCGAATCCATCAAAATGTACTTGGCATGTCAACATTTTATTCGCCTGCTGTGTTATGACCGTATGGGAATTTATAGTATTGGATATAATGTTTCAACTAGATCCAAATGGATTGTGGGGGGAAGTAG
Source organism: Apostichopus parvimensis (assembly GCA_000934455.1). Classification (NCBI taxonomy): domain Eukaryota; kingdom Metazoa; phylum Echinodermata; class Holothuroidea; order Aspidochirotida; family Stichopodidae; genus Apostichopus; species Apostichopus parvimensis. The sequence continues at coordinate 16,471 of KN888922.1, read as the reverse complement.
CTCTTTCAAGTGTTACATTAAACATATATGCTTATGTTTGATATATTAATGCAACGTTATAGTGTTGTTTGATGTGTAATGGAAGTCAAGGGTGTAATTGGCGTTGAATTAATACAATGCGGACGTGACTGCGCACATACATATGAACTGTGTAGGTCCTATACATGTTTCATGATAGGCCCTATCAGTGGCGTAGGAAGGTACTTTTGAGTGGGGGGGGCTGAAGACTGATGGCCGGCCTGGGGGAGGGGTCTAAGGGTAGGGAATTTTTTTGCATTTCCATGTGGCCTCAGATGCAATTTGGTGCAATATAGCACACTTCAACACCCACTCCATTTTGTAAATAATTTTGCATTTTCACCTGGCCTTAGATGCAATTTGGTGCTCCAAATGAGATTTTTTTCTCATTTGGAAATGAAAAAGGGGTTTTCTGACTTGCGGAGCGGGGGGGCGGAATGATACTTCCGCCCCCCATATTTTTCACTGGGGGGGGCTGGCGCCCCCAGCACCCCCGGTTGCTACGCCCTTGGGCCCTATCACAAAACAGCTTGATGTGTAAACTACAATTTTGAAACATATAGCCTCGGCTGAAATGATAGAAACCCTTTGTGCTCGTTTCGATAGAAAATTTTTACAGATGACTTTCGGCGAAACTTTAGACTTGATATATTATAATCTATTAAAGATAAAAAATGAGGATTGGCAAAGTTTCTGTAGCTGTTCTGCTTTCAAGATATCCATCTTTAAAATATGCCAAATGTTTGTCATGTTCCCTTTAAGGCTTAGTTTATCATGACGTCGGTTGCTCAGTGTAGGCCAGGTTGGGCAACGTACGGCCCGCGGGCCACATGCGGCCCGCCAGTGATTTTTTTTTTGCGGCCCGTGAATCAATCTATTTTACATCATCACAAAAAACGAGCTAGCTGCTTAGAATTTATTGGCACTAATGATGCTGTCAAGTAGGCCTTTTATCCCCATTAATTATCAACTACTGTATTGACTTTATGTTTTTGTGAATACAGATTAAGTACACACACCTATTGCTTGAAAGTCATCGGAATCAAAGGTTTGAAATCAACAGCAGGTCGTTGGTTAGTTGCGGCCCAGTCAACTTTTCACCCCTTATATATGGCACATTCATTCAAAAAGTTGCCCACCCCTGGTGTAAGCCATAAATGTCAATGTTAATCTATTGTTTTATTAATTCTAATGACTCAATCAAGACATTTTCTTTGAACTTATTATAAACACGGTACACCCTAGGATGACACTCAACACCATTTTTCCGTAAAATTGAAATGCATTGTAAACACGTCATTTGAGGCCGGCAAAGTCTTATGTTTTTACACATTGAGTTTTGTGTAGCATATGAGGAACTGACCAAGTATAGTTTATCTATAATATACTAAATAGTCCAGTCACGTATGTGATGAATCTCAGCTGTTTAACTCATTTCTCAAAAATGAAAATTAGAATAAAAATCCTACCCGGACTGAAAATATATTTATTTTATTCAATGGACCTTAATGTTTATCAAAATTAATGGTCATCCGTTACAGAAAGTTACGGTAGGGTCAAGAAACCGTAATAATTGTTGGTTACTTACCAGAATACATTCTAAAAATTGTTTGCTACGTCTCATTTTAACATTATGTCGCTCTATATCAAGCCAATATAGTATTAACATATAAGTATACTGTATAATGATTATGAAACACAAACTAGAAGTTTTCGTCTAGCCGGACAAAAGTACGGTAGTATGGCCAGCCGGGGAATTAGCAAATTCTCCAGTAATGTGTTTTAGGTTGGCATATCAATGCTATAGGGCACAGAAGGGGCTGGGGGTACCAATGTAGTCTATATGGGCATCCTCTAATTCACCTAGCTTTATCTTTTCACCTTATTTATTATCATTTGTAAAGGCATACGTTCTAGAACATCCTAATGGCAAAATTATGTGGCTAAAGAGTTAAAGGGTGATAATGTTTTGGGGGCACCATTATGGTATATGGGAAATATGCTGTCGTATATTGTTCCATCCATTGTGGTGGTTACGTCAATAATTTATTATCCTTTGGGGTTTAATTTTTTTCAGATTTTCACCGGATGAGGATGGGCTTCCGAAAGTAAACGACCACGACGATCGTACGAACGAGAACGGAAAGTTGTAAGCATGTTTTATTGGACTTGTAAACAACCTCACTTAATTACATATTATTTTTAGATACGTGCGAAAGAGAACAGGATGAGTATTGCGGCTATATGGGTGGATGTCTTTGGACACTCAGTCCATGTATATAATGAAGGATGTTTGATAAAGCACCATTGCTCATGGTATTGCGGCTAGGGGTGAATGGCTGTGGGCACTCAATCCATGTGTATAATGAAGGGTGTTTGATGAAGCACCATTGCTCATGGTATGGCGGCTGGGGATGGATGGCTGTGGGCACATGATTAGCATTATAATTACTTTAATCTGTTCTTAAGGGCATTTATTAGGGGGGGGGGGAGGGAGTAATGGCCCTTATAATAACTCGTCAGTATGGCCAAGTGGTATACCATAGATAACTACCATGTTTTTGTCAGAGAGAGTAGGACGCCCTCTGTTATTTAAACTGCTTATAGCTACTCATTCTAGCCAGAACATGTCCGGTGATGTGTCATTTGCTCCGATTTTCAGCTAAATTCTGGTCTTTCATTAAAAATAGTTACGTGATTCTTAATTCTTAATATTTCTAGCTACTCACCGTCCTTTCCTCCTGGAAAATTTGAAGAGGACAAGGAAATGTTGTAAATAAACGGTAATTCAGTCACTATTTTGTCTTCAGTATACAATTCATGTAACCTTTCGTACTGAATTCACATTTTTTTTTCCCTGCTGTGTGTAGAGACAAGGAAGATATCTCGGCCGACGTGACGTCATCACCAAACATACAAGAAATTGTCGCGATTGTTCATCCGTAAGTGTAATTTTTTTCCACAAATATATCAGTTTGAAAGAGAGAAACAACTTATTTCGCTAATGTCACACAGTCCTAAAATATATTTAAGAAAAAATAAGCAACCTATATATTTGTTTTGGCTTTGAAGATATGAAGTTTTTAAGCTATATTGAATGTCTAGCATGTTTTTTTTAGGCTAAACCCATGATGACGTCAGCTCTACAATCCAGGTCTAACGGTTAATATTGAGGCATTGTTTTATTGCCGTCAACATTGAATATAATTACAATATCATTTACCTTTATATACAGAACTGAACAATCAAAAACTGTAGTATGAAAACCAACACCGTTTAATTGTTTACAAACATGTATCAATGCGTAGTAAATATGTAACTTCATCACTCCCAAAATTATATTTAGATAAAAAGGACATATTTAGATGATATTAATAAATGCTCCTTAACATTTACAGTTTGTTTTTCTTCTTTGTGCAGAGAACCACCTGAAATAGAACTAACAACGTCAACAACAGCTGACCAATCAGCGATAGACAAACCAGATGACCTTACACTAGACAAAGAGGTCAAATATGATAATTCTACTGAAACAGCCCCTAGTAATACATTAGAGAACGTCAAAAAAGACATTGTAAAAGAGACCCAAAACACAGATGAAAACCACAATAAACCACCGCAGGAAAACGGACATGCGCAGTAAGTCTATTAACTATCAGTAAAATTACAGGCATTTATTGTGATAGGTTGATATTTTCGACCAAATCATGGTGAACATTTTCAACCACAGAATGTAAACCGACAGTCCGTGTTTTTATAATGAAAGTTATAAGTATAATAGTTTTTTTAAGGTTAAAACGATCGGTTCACTTTTATACTACGCTTCACGGACATTGTTTTTAATATATAAAGTTTCCAATATATTTGCAAATATATGATATGACGTAATGATGACGGAACGTATTTATTGATACAAATTGTATCAACGTTTAGAGCGACATACACAAAATATGATTTGGGGACATTTGTGTCATATACTTTACTAATCTTTTGATGCAGTAAATGTAATTAATGGCTTAATGATTGGTCAATCATACTCGTAAACTTTTGGCTTGAAATAGGCTAATTTTACACAATATGGTTCTAGTTTTAATTTATTAAAATGCGTGACTTTTAACTGGCGCCGCTCCCCCCCCCCCACCCAAACCCCCACTCCAAGAACAAAAGAAATATCTATACAGGGATCACCACCAACTACCGGCTGCATATCTCAGTTTGCATGAAACAGGACTTTGTAGTAATCCCGAGCTAGTCACTAGTTGGTATCCCGATCTTGCCAAACATTTCTTCGTTCTAGCAAAACTTGTGTATCGTTTTCCAATCATATTTTTGTTGTTTGCTTACTTGTATAGAAATGAATATAATAATAATTGAGTTTGTTTTACTCCTATGATTTCGCAGAACTAATAATTCAAGCCATATCTCTGATAATAGGATCAAAGATAGAGAAACAACAGCAACGTCACCATCTCATCTTGATACGGAACAAGAAGATAGTCTCCCGAACGGGGAAGTACCTACACGAAACGGACAACATGAAACGTAAAAATTTAATAATCAAATTAGCTGATGAATTTATTAATCAATTTTAATGATGAAAGCTATATTCACATTATAATTCTATAAGATGTATATAAGCGAGGAACATTGTTGAACTATATATACTTTAGTTAAAACGAAGGTAAAGTGAATAGTGCATAAGGCTGAACACTCACATGAGGGGATGTTCCCCATGATTTGCGTGCATGTGGCGCACTTTTGTGCCCCTGGAGCGCGACTGCTTGAATTGTACACACTTGGGTGTTTGATTATGACAAGTTTCCAGTGATACTGCAGGGTTAACCTTTGTTAGATGTGTATATAGTCGTGTGGGTGAGTTCCTTGGCATTGGTACAAGAGTGTTAATCTTTCAACTTTTACATTTTTACATTAACTTGAACATGTGATAGTCAAATATAATGATAAGGTCTGCTAATGAAACAATGCAATACTTTGATTTTGTGGGGCACGAAATTTTCTGTAACGGATTTAATTAACGGTTAAATCCCTTAATTAATTAGGAACAAATGAATGAAATTAACCACGATTATAGATAGCTTGGTTAGAGAAAGGTCATCCAATAATAAAGTGACTAATAAATGGCTTAGTCAGAATAATTGACATCCCAGGTGTACATTACACAAATGGAGTGTGTTCTTCCTATGATTCAAGTAATTTTACACGAGGGTTTTTATAGCTCCAAAAGTGAAACGTAATAACAAAACATGATATGATAAAGCATAATCTAAATACCGTAAACAAGAAAACACCGTGGGCTCTTTATAAAACACTTCTTTCAAAGGTTTGCTTTGGCAGTTGATCAGTTTCCATGATATTCATATCTTGGGGAGATTAGCGTTTACTTATATTGTTGCCATGGTCACAATGGATGAGCTATAGGCAGTCTGCAGGTATTAATAAATGTCCACAAATTTATCACCAAAAAATTATTACTTGCTTAACCGTGTTAGTGCATTGTTTGGTTTTTTTTTTGCATTTAAACCTGCCTCTGCAGGAGCTGGGGAGTTTGCAACATATAACTATTAACTATATAAATTGAAAATTTCAATCCTAATTTTTCTTGAAATGTTTCAATTTGATTCCTTGACGTCACAATATATGGACGGATTTGAAGGAAATTAAATGCTACACATCCTTTGATTCTCCCAGTATTAGTCAGTATGTAACAGCTAGAGGGTATGCAGTTTCAATCCTAGCAGAATATGATTTAGTTTGTCTTAGTTATCCTCTCAAAAAGATTCTGCTAGGATCGAAACTTCATACCCTCTACATTTTAAATTTGTACACACACACAGGCTTTTTGAGTTTGCAGTAGATAAGCAGTTTACTAACAGTCCCATCGCCCCCCCCCCCTCCCCCATCCCTCCGTTAATGATTGTCAGTACATTTGTCAGTATAATATCCAAACTGATACTGAATTACGACAAAGGTTAAGACCTATTGTTTGATCTCATTGTGTTGGTTAATTATTAAAATTAGTTTCAATTAAATGTTGATCAGTCTATATAAAGTCTATTAAGACTGAGTCTAGAAACAGTTAGCGTGGAGTGTATACTACACTACCCTTGTAAGTTGGAAAAGAATACACTAAACTTTTCGTTTTCTTCTTCATTGTTCATATTCTAGGGATGTGGCTATCACCGTTCCAGAAACAGTCACTAGTGACAGACGATACAAGAGCCATTGGTATTATTTCTTCATCGTGATACTTTTCTTTGGATTCCTTGTCGCTCTAGTAATAGGACTAATTTATGGTCGGGATTGAACGAATAGAACCAAAATGAGTGACGCCACAGAGAATATACTTGATATTAATTAAAGAGGCGATAAAGAGGAGGTTTGGAACCAGGAAGTCTCGACCATGTTGGGCGACAAACGACCACGTTGCTGTTGGGAATAAATAAATATGAATCAGTTTTCATAAAATAAGAACATAAGAAAGAAGAGTGGTGGAGATACGCCAGTTGGAATCCTTGCAATGATTCACAGAGAGAAGTATGACGTAACCGGATGCGTCATTCATCGCACGTGATGAAGAAGAACATCGTGGGGGGTCTCGATTTGAAACTTTTAATCTGTGGAACCGGACGTGGATTTGTATAGGACTTGGAATGTTTCGATTATGAATATCTGAAGAATTGTCTTCTTTCTTTTTTTTTCTCTCCCTCTCTTGAAACGATTGTGGAAGATATGAAGACCTACATTTTTCATACATAGCCTAACCTTTTACATATACGTGACGTAACGTTAAATTTTATGTATATATATATATACGTAATATAACATCAAACTTGTACGTACATAACGTAACATTAAGACAATGCTAGTTACATACATGTTATATTAAAACTTGAAGAAATTCTTTAGTTTATTAGCCAATCACACAAACGTTTCAAAGTGACAAAGAAAATAATCGTACACAAAGCAACTGGCCAGTTTCTCTTGTAGCTTTTATTGCAACATGGACTGGAAATGGGGCTATTTAGGATACACCAAATCGTTAGCTACATATAACTGGCAAAACAGATTTGGTTTATGACAAGTACTATAGAGTATAACATATTGATGAATGCGTGGGTTCTATTTTTTATCATTTTTATTATTTTTTATCATCCTGTCCTGTGAATGCATTGCACACGTTCCCCTTAAAGCCAAATGATTGCTATGCCATGGTAATAAGAATATATATGATAAAAACTTGTTTATTGCCGCCATCGCAAAGGCTCCACGTTTGAACGAACAAAGAAACAGAACATCATGTTCAAATTAGTGATTTGCTTCATGTGTACAGGGGCCGTGAGAGGTTGGGGGGGGGGGGGGGTACATCTCACTCGGACGGCGAGAAACGTGTAATAGGCTTCGTTAAGACGGGTAGAAGAAGGGCACGCTGTATTAGATTCTATGGAATCATCTGGATTCCAGAGATTTCGTGGATGTGTACGTGTCCTTTACCTAATCCGCAAAGGAGTTCACAATAGAAAGTATCAAAGCTATAAAGATGGCGTTGTTTCATTTCTTATGGTCTAGATGTTTGTAAGTCTAATTTTTGATGCAAACACACGAAGAGATGTTGGAATACAAAGTGCGCACCCATTTCATAAAACCGCGATCAAGGTTGAAGAAGTTAAGACAACTGAAAATGAACTCCCACTCAATCCTATCGAAGGCTTCTTCAAAATCCACCAGAGAAAGAAAACCGGGAATTTCATAATCTTTTCAATAATCAATGCAAATAGGACAAAACGAATATTCTCTCCGATAAAAACTAAAACCAGTTTGGTTGGAATGAGGGGAAGATTTTTAATCCTGGCCCAGCAGGTGGTCCTTGCAGCTATCTTATAATCCACATTCAATAACGATATTGGCGGGAATTTTTAACGAAAGTAAAGATCCTTATTTGGGTTTTGAATTACAGTGATTATTCCATTCCCTGTTTATCTGACATCCGAGTCTCTTCAAACGCGTACTTGGAGAGAATTTAATACAAGTTTACCAATAATTGGCCACAAGTGCTTATAAACTCAGGGGCGAAGCGAGGAATTTGCCAGAGAGAGGCGAAGTCTGTAGGCAAACTATCTAAACGTAGCGCCACCATAAGTTGGCGCGAAGCGTACAAGAAAATTTTGGCCGAAAATGCCTCCTAGATCGCAGAAAATGGCACTTCCCAGGCCTTGTAAGTTGCATCTAAGCATATTTATTTGAAATTACTAGCGATATCATAAAAAAAATACGAAAATATGCTCAAGGGGGGGGGGGGGGGGGTCGAGTTAAATTATAGGGATAAATTAGCCGAGTTGCTTATCGTTAAGTGTTATCTTAGTTCAGACTGTTAGAACCGTGTTAAAGTGACTGTCTAGTGCAAATCCAAGGGGTGAGTTTTAAACACCCCCCCCCCCCCTCTCCACCAACGCCCTTTTCAAACGTACGGAACATTCAAATGTAGTTGTTTGCACAAAGTTGCGTTAGGACCAAAACATAGATCTAATTGATAGACTTAAAATGCACCAGTTTATGCCTCTAGTTTAATTCTTCTGGAAGAATTCCCAGGAACCCCCTCCCCCCCCCCCCTTAAACTTAAGTCGGCTTGAAGGACTCCAGTCCCACCCGTCCTTTAGAAAATGTTCAATCCACGCCTGACTGTATCTATTGTTTGCTAATGGTTTATTGTTCTAGTAAACTAAAGTATTACAGAATATAGTTTAACTGCAAAATTATATTTGAACATGAGATGTATCTGCAAGGGAAGTTACTAGAGTATATATAAGATACTTAACAAACGAACTCACGGATATACACAGAAATAGGCAAAACAACCTACCACACAGTCTTAGCTTTGTTTTTATCATACGTTTGCTTTTCAATGCCTCCTATGACATACTGGTAAAAACGCGTACACTGAGAAAATTGAGAAATTTAGAAGACAACTGATACTAGTGTAATAAACTATTTATCTATGATGGTGTTAAACTCAACGTATCTTGACGATGTTTTTTTTTAAATAATATAAGCTAGAGACTTTTATCATTGGAGAAATATTCTTCGGGAAGACATAATTATGATTATTATTATTATTATTATTGGAGAAATGTTCTTCAAGAAAAGAAAAAGAAAGTATACAAAACTTTGTGCATTATACTGTTTGTGCATCATGTTGTCATATTGGCTGATTGTGGTTTCATTTATCATCATTTCAATAAGATCAACATTATTAAAACTCAGCCATGTTTCTAAAATTACTCATTTGCCGATGACGTCATCAGTGGGTGTACATATGATATAGAAAGTCCACTTTCGGGACAGATCTAATAACTAATAGGCTGTGAAGACAACTCACCTTCTTTTGGCTTAAGAGCGACGTTAAGCACAACTGTAAATTATTAGTAGGGCAAGTTATAAGTAATGATATATTAACCACGATAAATATACACCATGTTTTTGAATTCCATTTAATTAATACATAGGCATAACTAAAGCCATCGATGGATCTGCTAAAATCAACAAAACGTCATACAAAGTACGGTCCGAAAGAAGTAGCCTTCACAGAATAGTCCAGGTCAAAATTTCGTTTGATCTCTTAAAGAGGAACATCATGTAAGCATTCTGGTGAAATTTGCATTCAATTCCTATGTACCGTTTAAGAGATTTTGACAGTTAAAGGTGCCACCTCTCGTACCAAAAGTAAACTTGGAGCAAACAGGTGTGACGTCATTTTTGCACACTCATAAATAATGTTTTGTTTTCATTTAAAATTTACGTCTGATTTTATAATCCACAATTGGATGTATCCATAGTGTGAATGTATACCATAGGTATTGGTATTTTATAAACTTCACATCCCCTTTGGACAAACTAGTTACCCTATCCAATCCAAGGTCAATTCAATAGACTGAAAAATAAAGAAAAAAATTATTTGTCAGTGTGCACCTATGACATCACACCTATTTGATTCAAGTTCTCTTTTGGTAGAATATCAAATAACTTCAACTGTCAATATCTCAAAAACGGTAGATAGGAATTTAATGCAAATTTCACTAGAATGCTTAGATTATGTACCTATTTAACATATCAAAACGAAATTTTGACCTGGACTATTCTTTTAAGTATACGACAAAAAGTATTTAGTACCCTTTTTGTAGTTGCAAGACCTTTTTTGTTCTATTTATGTGTCTTATTAAAGACAGGGAATTTCTGCCCACCGTATAGCATTCCTATATACTTTAACCAGTCAAAATGTAAGCAAAGAAAATCAAAACGAACAGGCAAGGAAACGTAAGAAATGGTAACAACAACATCAACAACAACAAAATCAGACAAGGATCTAAATGAGTTTGTTTCCAAAGAGAATAAACTATTGAAAATGATTAACCATAACTTTTAAAAAGTGAAATCACTGAGTAATTTCTACAGCCGTTGATGTCACATACAATACTTATGACATTGATATATGTGACACCGCATATATAGATTAGGGCAATATCAAACTGCGCATGAGTATAAATAAAATATTACAAACTTTTGTATAAAGATATTCAGAAATATAGTCTCAACACGTCGAACGTGTTTACTGAGTTACTGCTTTGGTCGGGTGGGGATATAGGTGTGGGGAGACCAACATTGTTCACCCATGATTGCTTAGAATAAAACGTATTATGAAAATAATATTTACATTAAAACAAGTTTACAGACCTGACGCTGTGGAAGATTAAACATGAAGCATAATGTATAGTTAAATAATTGAGCAAGAGGATATCGTGGGAGAAGAATACAAGAGTTACAGATGAATTCAATATAAGGCTTGAATGAATAAGTAGTTTGGATATTGTAGAATTAATCGACACTGCTTTTGCTTCATTGGTGAGGAAGTTCGTTTAGAATGTAGACTGAGTTACTTCCGTGTAGTCTGGTGGGTCGTCGCTAGGTGATGAAGTAGAGAATTGTGACGCATGTAGGTCGTCATCGATAGTGGAACGAATACAGTAAAACAATCGCTAATTACAAAAGAAAGAAAGCAAGAAAGGAATGGATCACTTAATTTGATAACTTCTACAACCTATATACATGGCAAAGCAAAATGTACTATTTCTTTTCTTACATAGCGCCAATACTTTGATAACATTAAAAACAGAATATTAGTCTTATCTCTATAGCGCCACCACTTATTAATAGATCACTATTTTGTGTGGTGACGAAACAGACAGAAATGATCATCTAAAAACTGATTTACTTGAAGATCATCAAATTTTGTCATTCTAAAAGTTGCTAAAATTTGTTAAATGTAATTTTTATGGACGCTCTGATGTTCCAAGTTATTCCCCAGCCAATTATGACTGTAAAGTAGCTAATTAAACGCCTGGGTGTGGTTAACCAACATTAGAATGGCATTAAATGCATATTTGTTAATTATTAGGTTTGGGAATGGGGGATAAATTATATGGTTTTCTAGCAAGCATATTTTTGGGCAATACTGATGTCGACACTGAAGCTAAAGTAGTTGTGATGTATGTAACAAACATACAGTGCAGGTTGCATTACAATACCATTGAAGCTTCTACTTTTTCTCTTAACGCATTTTACGATAACATAAATCATAACTATGTTAACGGATAATAACGTCTGAAATGTGAGATTCTATGAAATACAAAATGTAAAAAAAAAACATTGAATAGGGGATGCAAAGACTGGTACAAGGAGAATACCGTCTGAAATGCCAAATTATGACAATGTAATAATAAAGTAAAACATTATATACCTCTTTAAGAGTTCCTTTCGATGTTAATAAAGCGTGGATCGCACCAATGGGAATGCAAACTATGGAGACCATTGCGAAGCACCAGCCGAGAGCTTCGGCCCACGGAGGGTACACGTATCCGTTATAGTCAACAACCTCGTAGTCGATAATTGAAAATATCAAAATAGCCTATATGACGAAATAGGGAGAAAAAATGAAACCTGGGGGCATAAGTACAATACGCAAAATGAACATTATTCTGTGAATCAAATGAAACAGATTATGTAGTCTTCATAAAAAATTTGATACTAAAGATTCAATGAAAGCAAATAAATACGAAGTAAGAATCGTTCTTTATTTTAGCTTCAATAATACCCATCACGATGACTATAGAACGTTTTTCAGAAATTTTACATAAGTGCGTAATTGAAATATGAGAAACCTTTTTCCCTTAACTTTTCAGTAGAGGACTCTGCATATCAAATTTGATTACTCAATTTAAAATGCGGATTTATTTTCATAGTTTTTGTTTTCTTATTTTGCACACTTAACAAGTCTCAGAAGTAAAAATGTTGTTCATTAAAAGATGTAACAAATTATGCACAAAAATTAACTAAAATGCTATAGGGGGAAACAGGATATATTTATATATCATTTTTAATGTGGCTTTTTAAAATGGTTCAGCTGTGTCGGGTGGGGAAGGGGTAGGGATATGTTTATAGTGGTGGGAGTCAGGCAGGGTACGGGTTGGGGAAGGAGTGTGCTATGGGCAGGGCAAGGGATCTGAATGGTGTAGGGTGTTGTGTAGAGCGGTACAGGAACATATATTCAAACATATCTATGTTAATTTTATTTTATTTGTGTGTTTTAGTGCGATGTCGACTGTTAAATCAGTATAGGCAACGGGAATCGTCCGTCAATATATGGTGGGGGGGGGGGGGTTGAAGGGAAGAGCGGGAAGTGAGGGTCCAGTGGGATCAGCTTATAAAAACCAGTTGAGTGCATACACATATAGCTAACGCCCTAGTTGCCTTGCATACATGTGTTTGCTAAGCCCATAATAAATATTGTATTGTAAACGATATCACAACTGTACTATACGTCAAACTTACTAGTATTAAAATCGGGGCTAATATTAACCAGCAAATCAAAAAATACATGTTGACTTTTCTTCCGGTCATTTGCTCAACGTTTCGTGACAATCTTCGGGCATCTGAAAAAGAACCCAAACAAAAGACAACTATTAATCTGAAAGATTATGGTAATCTCTGGACAGTCGTTTGATAATTAGTGCCGCAAACGAGCAAACAATGATGCGACACGATTTGAGTAATTCAAATGACAACAACTTCTTAGCATTAGCATACAGGTGCTTAACGATTAAGAGGGTGGCCCACTAGCATAAGGACTACAAATAAACTGTATTTTCAGGGTCATATGCCCAACGATGCCTATGAACAGCGCCATCAAACATCACATTTTACCAATATTTTGGGCTATTTTGGGCATTTAGGTTTAAGCACCTGTATGCTAATGCTAAGAAGTTGTTGTCATTTGAGTTACTCAAATCGGCTTGTGCAAGCATTTTCATACATATGAACCAAGTGATTTTTGATACTTTCGAGTCGTAAATTCAAGTAGATAACACAAAATACACAACTTTTTGACTTGCGTTTTTAATAAAAGGGTCAATACACTCCTGAAAAAGGGTATTTAAAGAAAAATTGAAATTTACCCACAGGCCCAAATTGGACCCCCAATTAGGGCCAGAAGTGAGATTTCTTAGGTTTAAGGGCGCTGTTCGTAAAACGTACGACCCGCTTGACTTTTTTGGGGGAACTTTTCCCGTACAACTACCACTGGACAAGGATCCTATGCAAATTAAAACTCAAACATGCATTTGCTTGTGAATATAGAGCACACTCAAAGTAGGGCCAGAAAAGCCCCCCCCCCCCATCTCATTTTCTGCCAATTTTAATTACTTGTTACGAAAAATTGAGACTGTAAATTTTCCTCAAAATTAGCTAAATTCGAAGACTGGTTACATGTCTTCCACAACATCTGCAATATCAGACATAAAATACTTTGCATTTATGCAAAAGATGCCTCCAAACTTGATACAAATTTAGGGCTCTTAAAATGCAATCTGGATTTGGTTGCTAGGCGGGGCCGTTTCCTAGCAACCAAAAAGTTTTCAAAAGTTTTTTTTGCCCAATTTCATCCTTTGAGACATGTGGCAATACACCATATCAATTTCAGGCGATTCTGAGAGGGTCGACGTGGAATCGACCCAAAAATCTGTTGATTTGGCATGGATTGACCCATATATTTATATATACATATTTATAGTGTCCGCATATCTATATATCTATATATGCATAACTTTTCTTTTCCAGTCAAATTTTATACTTTTTTTCAGTGGCGTAGGAAGTTACTTTTTAGTGGGGGCTGAAGACTGATGGCCGGCCTGGGGGAGGGGTCTCCCCTTTGGAAATTTTTTGCATTTCCAGGTGGTGGCCTCAGATGCAATTTGGTGCAATATAGCACACTTCAACACCCACTCCATTTTGTAAATAATTTTGCATTTTCACCTGGCCTTAGATGCAATTTGGTGCTCCAAATGAGATTTTTTTCTCATTTGGAAATGAAAAAGGGGTTTTCTGACTTGCGGAGCGGGGGGGGGGGCGGAATGATACTTCCGCCCCACCATATTTTTCACTGGGGGGGGGGCGGCCCCCCCCCCCCCAGCCCCACCGGTTCCTATGCCCTTGCTTTTTTTCATACGACTGATACCTGTTTAATAAAGAATTCTTATACTGTAATACATTGACTGATTATTACCATAGAACCAACCGACAGCGACGGCCTCAAAAACAGCGACGAACCCGAGAGAGACGACGGCAGTGTACCAGTCCATGATTTGAAAGAAGTACATGCCTCCCTTTGTAATGCAATGTGCGAAAAGAAACGACAACTTGATACCAGTTTCATTATAATATTGATAGAATGCCCCACAAACATTCATGAAATATTAACTCACCCAGGGAACAATTTCAAACATTATTGTGGAGCAGGGGTAGTGGGGTCGTGGTATTACTGATCTGCACTGTCCCCCTATCTCACTGATTAGGCAGTCACAATGACGTCATGTCCGGTTCAGTTAAATATTCATTATCATAAACAAACTTTGTCGCCTATAACATCACCCCGTTGTGTGTGTGTTTTTTTGTCCTACCATGTCTGGATTGCCTCCCTCTATTCTTGATTGCCGCCCTCTTTTTGTTCTTCATTGCCGCTCTATATGAATGTTTTTGAATTGAATTATTGTACAACGCAATGTTACATTCACTCTCATTGGTTACTGATAACCGAACATTCCTGAAATTCTTTTGAATGTCATTTTATCATTTTCAGTTGTTCCTGCTTTCAAGGTTACCTCTCAAGGGTACAAAATCACTTTAAGAAGCCGATTGTTGCGAAGCACATCATTTGACAAACACATCAAGCACACACCCACACACACACATACACACATAATTATACAAACGACCACAACTGTTTATGCATGACTTCTTTACATTGAGTTATAATTCAGTGGAATTCGTTGTTTCGATACTTTAATCGCAAATGCAAACAGTCGGCGTTAAACAACCAATGAGGTAACAAGAAAATCCATTTGTTGTATGCTAATAATGCTTAATTCATAATACCATTGTTGTCATATATATCAGTGGCGGATCCAGGATTTCGCCGAAGGGGGGGCCCAGATGGGAAATGCCTAATCGTCGTCCTGGGGGAGGGGTCTAAGGGGGAGTGGGTGTCCCCTCCCCTTTGGAAAATTTCACAAAATATGGAGGTCCTCGGTGCAATCTGGTGCTACTTTTCGTGAAAGTTTGGAGTAAAATTTATTTCCAATAAATCATGTATTCATGGTTTGCCGGGGCATATTTTTGCAATTTCGAGCTAGTTGCGAGTCGTTTCCCTCTCTGCTAGCACCGTGCTTACTGGATCCGGACCAGTGGCATTGTGCGAAAATAAATTTTGGGGGGCCCATGAGCAGGTGATGACTATCTAAGCGGAGCGCCACCACGGGTTGGCGCGCAGCGTACAAGAAAAATTTTCGTCTGGCAGACCCCTCAGATTGCAGGAAACGGCACTTCCCGTGCTTTATGGCAGTAAGCAACACCCCTAAAATGGATCAAAATTTCCGGCAATTTTTTATTTTGTGAAATATTCTCGAAGGAAGTGATCGCCATTTATTCCTCAGTTTACCAATCCCTCGTCTCCCAGAAACCCCCAAAATTTAAGAAATCGAAACATTTTTGTGTTGGCTGATCCATGATCGCCGCCCATGCCCGTGAGAAGTGGTGACTGGGTAAAGAAAAAGCTATGCCGTACTAGTCGTAATTTATTTGTTATCTCTTTAAAAGACTTAATGATAACGGAGTAAAGTACTATATATACAACTGAAACGTTTCATAAAATGTAGGGAGTTGTTATAATCCGTGAACCAATCACCGAATGAATATGTATACTAATAGACCCAAAAAAAAAGTGTGGGGGGGGGGGTGCTTTATTACCATACTTTATGAAAACAAAACACTGAAGTGATGGAACTTAAACAAAAGCGTAATTAAGATTTTATACTTACTTCCATTATATTGG
>KN888919.1:77327-95499 GCA_000934455.1 Apostichopus parvimensis | reverse complement strand
ACATAACCGTTAAGTTTGAAAATATTCCCCTATACCATTTGCAACTTGTGCAAAAATATCAACCATGTCACACCTTGGCACTGGGAGTTATTGCATTAAATGTCTGAAAATTAACTTTGACCTCATATAACTTCACACACAAAGCTCACCCGGGTGTCAACCCATTGACATTTTTGATCGGAAGGTACTTTTGATATCCAAATCTAGCATCAAAACCAAACATTTTCTTTTTTGCCCGTTTCCTCCCAAAATATGCACATTTTTTCTAATGTGACTTTTGACCTTGGTTTCAGATGTAGTTTTATCTCCTGATTCCAAAAAACAACACGAAAAGTCTGTACAGCCATCCAAACTCCGACCGAAAACTTTGACCCCATATAACTTTGTACACGAAGGTCACACGGGGTCAACCTATTGACATTTATGATCAGAAGGTACCTTTGACATCTGAAAATAGCATCAAAACTGTAAAAATCCCCAAAACACTTAAAGGTCACCAGAGGTCAAATTGAGGTCAAGGGTCACCCAGATGCGGTTCGACAATTGGATTACATTGAAGTATATAACTCCCAACCCTAACGGACATTTCGTTCTCAAGTTATTGCAAAAATACTAGTTTATTATCATTAATTGACCTTTGTTGACCTTCGATCACATTACCGTTATGTTTGGAAACGATCCCTTACCCCATTCACAACTACTCCCAAAATATCAACCATGTCGGACCCTGTCAATGGGAGTTACTCCTGTTTTTAATATATTGGTTTTTGGCATCTAACTGACCTTTGGTGACCTTTGCGAGCACCAAAAACAATAGGGTTCATCTACTCACTATGGGCCACCCACCCACTAAGTATGGTAATGATCGGTCATTCCCTTGTTGAGTTATCGTGCATACAAGCTACAGCGTCACACACACACGCCAACCTGAATGCAAAGTTTCTTTTGCTTTACGCAAGGAACCAAAAAACAAAACAACAGAACTCCATTTTATGAACCAGAAATACCAAATCCACAGTACTGTTTCCACTAAACAACTTTGCAAAGTAGCAAATTTTAATGGGGGGGGGGGGGAGAATCTGGGTCCCGATGTGGTCTTGCTTGGATCAGCAACCAAACGGTCGTGAGGGGTAGCACTACACCACTTGCCTCCATCTAGGGGTGGGAGAAGGCTATTGTGATGGTTGATTAGCAGAAGTTGCAAAACATACCCATCTGTTATGTTTCTTTGCATCAAACAATGCCTGTACAATACCGTGTCGGAAGAAAGAATAAATAATCAAGAAATTGACAAAAATTAGAGAACTTTGCTATGATCTTTACTTCTACCCCACAGATCTAAACAAAAGGACTTGTAGCCAAGAGCAGATAGAGAGGAAGAGACGTGAAGCTCTGGCCAGGAAGAAAGAAAAGGAAAATGTCTCTGGTAACCACGGGATGAGTTTAAGAAACAGGACTTTCAGCAAAAAATACTGACATTTTACATCATTTTTTTGCCAGTGTGGATGATTTAATGAGTCTGCGGATCAATATGTTCATATAATGGATGACAGCTTTCTTACTACGGAAATTTCTCTTGGACGAGTCTCGGTAGTTTTATGGTCTACCCTTACCTCGGTAATTATGCGCACGGTGATTTGAAAGAGTATTTCATTATTTCGTAGAGGGAATATTTTCTTTATTACTTCATGATCAAATCTAAATGATGGCTTCCATGATTTGAATGAGATTTTCAGGAAATAGAAAGCTGAAGAAAATGGTGTGAAATAAAGGTTATAAAAGAAGGAAAAAAGGCAGTGGCTTTTCAATTTATACTTAAAATCTGTCAAACCCTATACACGTCAGATATAACCCAATTGTGTAAGTAACTTTACTTAAGTTATTTTACATTGTTGAGCATCTCCTGTTAGCCATCCAGTACTTTGTATAATCACTTTAGACAACAATAACATCCATCCAGAACTTATATGCAAATTTAGTCTAAACCTTTGCACTAGAAACATGTCATAAAAATGCATGGAATAATTTAGTGTTCATATTTGCAGGCAACGAATCTTGTTGCTCATAAAGCACTCTGGTTCATGTGTACACAAAGTGCTATTTATATCTTTTGTACTTGTCTAGAAATCTGCTTATTTTGCAAAGAGAAATGCTATGCAATATTAGATCAATTGTTCCCTGACACAGTCAGTATTGTTATGTGTTTACAAAAGTATTTGACTTATTTGAGGTTTCTAAGCATGCTTTGTGACACTAAACTCAGAGAGGTCAACATGATATTTTGTGTGCTCAATATCTTCTTAGTATGTTGGATGGGTGTTACAATGCAAATGCAACCATTGTTTCAATTTCTGGTGTTGGATGTCACTGATTCAATTTCAGGTGTTGAATTCCACTGATTCAATTTCTGGTGTTGAATTCCACTGATTCAATTTCTGGTGTCAATGTCACAGATTCAATTTCTGGTGTCCATGTCACTGATTTGGTTTCTTGGAAGAAATTAGGCCAGCTTGCTTGCTGTTATAATATGCATACCCTCGTTTAGGACATGTTCAAGTAACATTGTGTCAAATTTGAACTGTTAATTCCTACCATATTTTCCAAGTTTTAGGGATGCAAGATGTTCTGTGATGTAGATATATAAAGCTTAAAGTATTAATTATGTGTATAAATTTCTACTTGAAAAAGTTTGCTCTTTTCTGCAGTGAAAATTGTTTCTTGCTCATTAGCCAAGAGAATCGTCAAACCAATTTTCTTGGTATCCTGGAATTACAAGTCATGAAATGAAAATTGCTTCCATAGCTTGCTAAAGTTATCAACTTTTCCAAAAGCCTACTTCTTGTGATTAAGTAACCTGTACAGCAAATTTCTGAAGTCTGTGGCAACAACAAAATCGATGGCTTTGACAGGTACCAAAAGGCAACCATGTGACCTCCAGAATTACTTCACAACTAGCTGTGCCAAAAGGAAATAAAATTGTATATGGTAAAGTTGCAAGTGAGAAAAAAAAATTAGATGTTTTCATCATAAGCAAGCTCATGATTAGTTCGTTGAAGAGTCTTGGAAAATGTCATGGAAACCATTGAAAATATAAATTTAATATTGTTGGAAACCACAGAAATCACTGTATTTATTAAGTTAGTTTAAAAGGTATCTGTTTGTATCTTCCTTGGCCTGAAGGAATGGGAAGAAAATTTTAAGCAGACCTTAGCGTTTCAATACTAACGGCACGTACAATCGTTACTGCAATTACCATTGAATCTTCTCGTTTCTTACTCAGAAAATACTATGAAGCGTTTCATGATTTCACCCTTAAAAGGTTGTTATCAGCTGGTAATTAATAGATTCTTTTAAATGGATATAGACTTTCACCCACTGGTTATGGGCATATTTTGGGTAGTTCTAGGTCTCTGAAAGTGTGAAAGCCTAGCATAACATGTTAAAATCTCCTTAGGATATTAAAAATTTCTTTAGTAGGGTATTGATTATCCATTGTTACAACAAATTGTCAGAAATATTAACATTTTTTGTACTAAAGGTTTGCATTCATTTAAGTTTAATATTACATAATACATCTGTCAAGCAGTTGTTGTAAGCTATATATTAAGGTCGCCTTTAAGGTCGATTATGTAATGTCATTATTATACCACATCATGGAAATAGTTAACCATTTAAATTTGCTCTGCACTTTTTACCAGCATATTGAACTCATTTGCAAAAGTGACAGAAAAATTGGTTTGTGCGCATATTCCGGTCCATGCTTGTATTGACTTCCAAATTTTGTGTACCAATTGAAAAAGAAGACCTTTCTTGCATTTGTTAGATCGGCAGTCTGCCAACGTTTTGACCCACATTCCTCCAGGAGGTCTAAGCCAGGACCCACCCCATCCCCACCCCTCCGAAGTGATGTATTAATATATGAGAGCTAGCTTGGATTAAGGACTTGGTATAAAATATAAAAATTATTTTTGGGAGAAAAAAATCTCCATCGGCAAGCTTCAAAGACTGTAGATAAATTTTTTTGACGTCTGGGCATAAATCCACCTACTCACTAATGGCACTGAAAATGTTTTGCAACCAACTTTTGGGTCACGTCTCATAGTTTGTGGATCTTTGTGTTAGATTATACTAGATACATTGTGCACTGTATGTACAAAGGCCTAACGTTACCATTTGTTTGTTTTATTTAGTCTAAATTTCCTAAACATTTGAACAAAAACATTTTCCCTGCAATTTTTTATTAGAGGTAATGATTAATTAAATAAATTTTTTTATCCTCTGTTCCTTTTACAAATATTTTGTCCTTGTCCCTAGATCATTTGCTTGCATTATTTACAATGTTTTATGGAAAAATAAGAACAATGAAGATATTTATAACTGCAAAAGTTGCATTGTTTCCTATATATTGTTTGACTTCTACAATGCTGTTTTATCAGACTGAAAGGTATATCCCAGTGACAGACAATGTCACACTTATATCGAAAAGAAATGTAATGTGGAAAAGCAAAATATTGAAAACCCCATCTCAATATCTTGTCCCTAACACTAAACAAAGGTTTAGTTAAGTTTAGTAGGAAAAAAAAGGATCAGGAGGGACAATCAAGTCCCCATCAAGGATCATATGGGAGAGAAAAAAAATGCAGTCCTGATTACAATGAAGACTCGCCCCAAACCACGTGCTGCGCTCTGAAATAGTTAACTTTCTGTTGTTCGCAAGTGAAGTTTTCTGCTTGTCGCTACAAAATGCAGACAGTAATGAAACGTGATACCTTATTATATTTAGCTGGACCTGAGATGTCCATCGCTGTATCGTTTATACACTGTGCTTTAGGTATTGACCGCAGCTGTATGTACTGACTGTACACTGTGCAATGTCTAATTACCGAATGTAGCAAACTGTGTGCATATTTTCTGAGATAGATGGTGGTGTCTAACACTTCTGTTACACCTCATTCGGAACTAGGTCAGATTACAGGCATTAGACGTTTCTTTTTGCGCGAGTCTTCACACCCTTTAAAGTGCTTGTCCTAAGCACTCTTAAACTGATTCACACTACTTGCAAGTACAACTTTCTCAGGCAAACTGTTCCATTCTTTCGCAACCCTATTTGAAAAAAAGTTATGCCGAATATTAATCCTACTTTGTAACTTCTGGAGTTGTAACTTCTGGAGTTGTAACTTCTGGATATGTGTTTGATTACTCGATTGGATGGAATCTTTGTTAGTTTGCTAAACTCGATTTTCCCCTGGAATTGATCACACATGTCATAAAGGCAAATGCTCTTCAAAACAAAACAATTTCTAAAAGCCTGAAGTCTAATGATAATTCATGTTCTTTCACTCTGAAAGTTTTCACAATACATCTATTAAGTGATCATTCTTTGCACAAAATAAGATTTGTGATAAAGTTAAAAAAAATTCAAAAATAGGATATTGTGATGATAACATTTGGCTAGCTTTAGGAGATGCTGAATTTTTACAGAGTGCAAAAACAATAAAATAGTGAAATAGGATTATACGCAGAAAGACAGTTTTACAAATGACTACTTAAAATTTTTATTCCGTGCAAAGTATAGAGGTATTTCCATGCCAATGATCATGTGTCATACAAGTTTCAACAATACATTCCATTTTGTAAAATGAGGCAATTTCTGAGTACCATTTTCTAGTTTTCCGATAGGCTGGTTATAATAACCGAGACAAACCCCTATAAAAATGAAATCCAACTTACAAAAATTCAGAAACTGTTCCATATTTGGATAAAATAATAGTTCACATTTTTAAAAATATTACACACATGAAAGATAATTTGTTGGACTAGCTAGAACTTTGGCTAAATTGCAACACAGACGACACATTTGAATTCAAATCTTAAAAAAAAACGTTTTCCCTTAAATATAAGAACAGGCACCTTATTTTTAATTTTTGTTTTTGACAATATATTATCCAAAACATCCACTGACACTACAAAAGATCACAACTTTTCATTAGCTATACAAAATAAAACGCAAGTCTGCGAAAAGCAACAAAGGTCGACACAAAAGCAGAATTCTCCAAAAGGTCAAAATAAGCAGCTCCTGTGAGTCTCTGGTGCTCCATATTATAAACTTGGGTTCCTCAGATGTCTATGGGATGGAGGGTGGGGGGGGGGGGGGGGGTTGGTATCCCAATTGGCACTGTATTCAGTCAAGATGAACTGCAAATTTGTCATCAGGAAGTGACTATATTCCATGTAAATTAGCTACACTGGAATCTGGTTACTATACAGAGCAAAATGGGAACACAGTTGAGCAATACTACGTATAGGAGCTTTAACACAAAGGATGTGTTTGGGGGAGGGGGGAAGTATTGGCACCAAATGTAGACAGATTGGTGATGGGTTATGTTGCTACCATGCTGTACAACTACTGGCACAATGCCTGCAGCTTAATTTCTAAACTTGTGTTCATGATTTAATTTATGTGTGTTACATTCTCACCCCTTGTATTCTTTCTTTGCTCTTAGATCCCCTGCTTAGGGGGGATGTGGGGGGGGGTCTATCTGGCTAGCAACCAACTCATGAAGGCCTATTTTGTCCCTTGTTGCACTGCATGTATAAGAACAGTGCATACTATAGTGGAAATTTTACGAAGTAAATGAAAACAGGACCGCTGCATAATATCTCAAAGGGTAAAACAAGAAAAGAACAAAAGGTGACACTAAGTGTAACTATTGACCATCTTGAAAAATCAATTCAGAACATTTATCTTCTCCTGAGACATTAACTATTCTGATCCTCAAGTTATAGCAATGATTTTGAAGGCTAGGCAGTTTTTTTGATTGTACATATCATCTGAATACATAATTTCAGATAAACTTGTAAATCAACTACGTTTACAAGCCATTTATTTTTGGTAGATAAAAGTGCATCTGTTGGAGCCATTTTCATGATACATAAACAATTTTTTTTTAAAAATATGGCTAAGACTGCAAAATTAACATGTAAAGATCTGTGCATTTGTTTTCACAAACTTACAGATTGACCGATGGAGAGTGATGAAATTTGCACTCTTTCAGGAATTGTCTGGTAAATCAAGAGGATTCTCTCATACTTTTCTCAATCATGGTAAAGAAGAATGGAATGGAAATTGGTTCCATCATGTACTAATTGTATGAGAATGTAACCAACCTACAATAGTGATACTCTTAACTGCACTTAAGTGGCAGGGAAATTTGTTTAAAATCCAAAAAGACTTGGGCAAGTCTAATATAGAGTACATACACACGCACACACACTACTGTATCATGGAAAGATCTGTACTAGGAGTACTATCACACTAGCATCGATTGTACAAAAGAATTGCAACGCTGAAAAACATTCTCCTTTATATCAAAGGGAGAAATCATTTGGTTATAACAACGGAAAACACCAAAACAAAAATGTCAGCACACTGCAGTTCTATGATTAATGTACATAATTTCATCCCACCTTAGACGGACGCTAAAAGCCCTACTAACATTAAATTTTTGTTCCGGTCTCAATGCTACGATGAGATGTTCATATTAATCTTTCTGAGTCCGCAAACAGAAATAATAAAGCTAATTCACTATGACACTGGGCACATGCACAAACTGACCGACCACCCTTAAAAAAAAATTTTTTAAAAGAAAAAAAGAAAATGAGGTATTTTAGAATATTTGCTACTTAAAAATCATTTACTTTTGTCGTTTCTCTGCCGTCTCTTTTTCACTCCTGCGGCCAAAGGTTTGACATCGCTGGGCTTCTCCCCATCTGAAGATACCTTTCGTTTCCTAGACGACCTTTGGCTGCCTCTCGTAGACATTGATACTTTACTGTCGTTATCTTCATCAGTCTCTGAATCTCGCTCTCCTTTGATATAACCGCTCTCACTGAATTTCTGATCGAAGCCGACGCCGTCCTTAACATCGTCACACACATCTGTCGGATCTGATGATTTTTCTCTGGTCTCGTCCAAGTCCAAGCTCTTGTCCTCCTGCCCTTCTTCCAGATGTCCCTCATCGATGGCAAAATACATCTGCGGTTGTCCCGATGGTCCGGGAGCAGTCTTGAGCTGCTGCTCCAGGAGGGCCATCTTACGTTCCTGCTCCGTGATCCTCTCGTTCTGTGAGGTAATCTTACTGGTCAGCTCTACCACTATCTGTTGCTGTTGGGTAATCTTCTTGTCTTGTTCGTGCCTCACTTTCCTCAGCTCTGCCACTTGAGCTTTAAGGACTTTCATTTCTTTCACCAGATCGCTGAAGTTATAGTTTGCAGCCTTCAGTGTACCCTGCATTTTACCCAACTGTCTCCCGGAGGTCGAAGGCATAAGTGTCGCAGCCTTAGGTAGATCTTTTAAAGACACTGAGTGAAAAGGGAAAGATAATGGTCAATGATGTGTTCATTCCAACTTGAAGGCAATCATCGAGAGAGAGATATTGATGTCTTGTCGCCTGTCAGAGCAACGATGAACTTTACGGGGGGTCTCAAAATTATTACTGAGACTGGGAGAAGATCCACAAACGTGTTAAGTTTAGATTTGGGGAAACGCATTGAAGCATTATCAAACAACAGCTGTTTCACTGGGTCAACAACTTGACCAACCACACTAAGACACCATCCGATGGTTCTAACATTTTTCAACAAATAAAATTCCAGACATTTTCAAGACCCATACATGTGTTATGGTTTCACATGGAGCCTTCATACTATGAGGAACAATGTTAGACTACCCTTTGTAGGTCTAACTATTGTAACTCTTGCAAAATATTTACGAACACCTACCATTAATTTGTGGTGAGGGAGATGTTCAAAGAGAAATGAATCCCAAACGTGGCTTGCCTTAGCCTTTACTTTTCACCACAGTTTGGTTTTTGCTGCCCAAACACATTGGAAACATAATTGTTATCGCAAGTACAGAAAAGTTAACATAAAAAAAATTAAAATATGGACCACTCTATGATAGTGTAAACCATATGTCCAATGCAAATCAAAAGCTTTCAAATATGGAAGCTTTCAAATTTGTTTGGGTATTATTTTACCAATTGAAATGAAAGTTGAGCAGTCAAGGTAATAAGCAACATTGCTATGGGATTTTACTATCAAACAGCATCATACACTTTATCAAAAGCAACTAAAACAGGTGATTTAACTTTGAATTTGATGGGGGAGAAACCCCAGCCACAGGGAGGTGGAGGGGGGTAATTTGAAATATA
This sequence comes from Apostichopus parvimensis, assembly GCA_000934455.1. Lineage (NCBI taxonomy): Eukaryota > Metazoa > Echinodermata > Holothuroidea > Aspidochirotida > Stichopodidae > Apostichopus > Apostichopus parvimensis. Next base: position 86,287 of record KN888919.1, on the reverse strand, counting down.
TGAAGTGAAACCGTCATCACCCAATTTGTAGAACGCCATCTGTTTAGAGGGCTATAAAATAAGACAAAATGACCGCTCTTCAAATTGGCAGTGCCGCCTGTTTCACTCGAAATATTTTGGACTCGTTTTGGTAAAATCCAATACGGTAGGGTATATTAGTTTGTAATAGGCATTTATCACATATAAATGTCTGGTTTTTATCATGAAAAATCCAAATCTCATCTAAAGAAAAATGGGCACTTCTATGGTTTTCAAGAAAACATAGATCTGCCTTCTCACAGTACTCACAGGCAGCTCCGATAGTGTTGACGTTAACAGTTTGACCCTCTCCGAGTTTCCTCTTCAGACCTGGGGCAATTTTCTCATCGAAATGTTCCATAGCCATGGATGATATATCCCTGAGTTCCTGGAGTAGGTCGTGTGTTCGAGGTGCCTCCTTGGATTCCATTACTAAGGTAAGAACATGCATGGCTTCATCTATAACCTGAATAAATATACAAATAATAAAGATTATAATTATTATTTTTAAAAATCAACAATGAAACGAACAGACCTATGCCGAATGAATAACATGAGAGTATAATTGAGAATGTGATTTACAGTAACATTGTCATGAGGGAAGACATCCTTTGGGGGGGGGGGGGGGAGAAAAAAAATTGAACATTGCTCTTACAAATGCTATGTAGTACTTTTTCTTGCAAATTTTCTGGTAATTAGCATAACCAATTGATAAGAATACTAAGTTTTGCCTGGAACCTTTGTATTTGTTAGACTTATAGGACAATGATACACACAATGTGAAAGTCTGTAAGGTGTTGTCTTCTTGATACTTGCCTTGAAACAGACTTACTCTTAGTATTCAACAAATGCATGAAACATTGGACTTTGATTAGCTGTACCACTAGGGCTATCTTTACCTTCCATTTTCTTCCCTTCCCTTCAGTCAATCGCTCCCTCACCCCAATCCCAAACCCAAATGAAAGATAGTAAGATTTAAATTCTCTAGCTTACCTGGCTATAACAGTTGAAATTTTAGTCAAACCTTGTCAAGAAATTCATAGGTTAGAATAACACACACTTTGCAAAACAGCTCACAGCTTATAAACAAAGGTTTGGCTGTTATTTTAGCTTAGTTTATAATATTTACAGCTTTCTTGATGAGGGCAAGAACAGGTGGACCATATCCCATATAATGTCGATAATTGTGGATTAATACCACAGATTTAGGCTGCAATATAAACCATTATTGTTTACTAGTTCTTGTTTTTTTTTATCAAAAAAGCATTTAATTTGACTTGCTTAGTTTTCCCTGCTTTTCTGTAGTTGTATTCGTCACACATATAAAATCCCAGCTGGAACTAGAATTATTGTACCTGATAAATTTAGTACATGCTTATAGCTTAACAAATTGTTGGTTTGTCATGTGATACAGTGTGAATGTGAGTTATTTATAAAGACTGGACACTTCTGTTTAACTGTATTCTTACCTTTCCTGGTATGAAGCAGCAAACTTTAAGATCGATATACTTTGAATATGTCATCGCTAATAGTGATAACCGTGTTTCCACTGCCGAGAGGATATCACAATGACGGGCTAGAGGATGCTGTCTTCTTTCAGACTCCCTCCTTGGTAGTTGGGCTTTCAATTTCTTCAGGCAATCTCCATGGTAACGTTCTAATTTCTGAAGTCCCTGATTAAGCAGTCTTTGGCAGATTCTATTAAACCTATGACAAACCTATGAAGAGGAAATTTATAGAATATCAAAAGGTCAAATATAATTTAAAATTTTGCAAAAAGTTGTAATTTTAAACAAACAAATTAAAATTAGTTTGCTAAGTGCAAGAGAAAATGTTATCTATGTACAATCAAACTGAAGATATACCTATCTCTGGTGTGAATGCAACATCTTTAACTTTATTCAGCTTTAAGTCCTCTGACCTCACCATGGTGTCAAATCTGAATCCATGATGGCTAGACTGAGAGGATATCCAGGTGTTGGCATAGGAAGCTGGTCACTTCGCCCAATAACCATTTGCCCAACTGCCATTTCGACCAACCTTACCATTTCGCCCAACCCTGTTGGTCATTTCGCCCAACCAGCATGGTCATTTCGCCCAACCTTGCTGGTAATTTCGACCAACGTTGATTAAATATTATACTTCAATATAACGGACGGGGATACTTCTATGGGTTTGGTCAATTTAATAAGGAAACGTTACGGGATACGAACCAAATATTAAGGAAACTTGAAGTCGTGGTTACAGCAGTAGGTTGGATCAGTGTTTTAGGGGTTAGGTTTGATAGGTTTTTATGAAGACCGATTCCCCTTTGTTTGTATAACATTAGATTAAGGTTGGCCGAAATGACCAACAAGGTTAGGCGAAATGACGATGCTGGTTGGGCGATATGGCAGTTGGGCGAAATTGTTGTTGGGCGAAGTGACCAGAAAGCTTGGCATAGACTTGACTTCAGAGAAAACATCTTCAATCTTAGGGTCTAATGGTGCCTACTGTGGCAATGTTTTGTAAATTGTATGCATGTTTTGTATGCAAGCTCAAAGAAACACATCCCACGTCCCCCCCCCCCCCCACCAACTTGTCTGCACTTCATGGGTTTACCCATGAATAAACTAATTTTAGACAGTGATTAAAGCAGGTCTGCAACTCATTACTCTGTTAGAAGTTTGTGAATGCACTTTGGAAAGAGTGAAATTTTATTGTAGGCCAACTTGAAAACTGGAACCAATATCTCTAACAAAAAAACTAAAGATGCCAGTACCTCACACTGTGTAGACATAGCCTTCTCTGATTATAAATGTTGAATAATAATAAGGTAAATAGATAAAGCAGACGACATTGGTTAGGACGTAGCCTAGCCCTAGACCTACATTGGGTAAGCATTAGCTTGTAATCTTCCCTTACCACACGTAGTTGGCTTATTTCGTCGTACGATAACAATGACATAACCATTGTTAGAATATCATCTGGCATCATCAACAGAGTTCTGTTGATCTGTCTGAACACAGATTTCGTTGTTTCTCCTGCATTTTTAGAGTTCTGTTTGCTTGAAGCTTGTCCCACATTCATCACTGGGACCAAGTTGGAGCTTCTTGACATAGCGTTATCTGTTCTACTTTCAACACCTGGTACGTTTAGGTCAGCTAGCCGAGATGCTGCACGGCGAAGAGAAAGCTTGAATTCTAATGAGGGAAAATAATAATCTTTGTATTCCATGAAATTTTACCATGAACTAGACCTCATTTACAGAGTTCCGCTTTGACGAAGGCTAAAATGTCACTGGTAATTTTAACCTTATTTTTACATGCCGAGCTTAGTATATGCTGCAGCTGAATGAATAACACTCACACACATTGGAAATATTTACATGCATGTATGAACACTACGACATAAAGAACGGACTGGTGAAGGTTTAGCGTCTTTAAAAAGATCTGTGCTACCAATGCAAAATATGCATGGAGCGCCAAATGATCGAAAAGTGTTGACGCTAGCTGAAAAAGAAGCAAGTTTCAGAGGGTCGTGTCTCGGATATAGAGGACACTCGCGCCCAGCAAAAAATCGAAACACTATTCATCGCTTCCTGTATGATACATATTACCGGTCCAATTTAGTGATGGCACCTTTTATGGGTGGTAGAACATAGATGTATAGTATGTGCAGTGAGCCTTCCAGTGAACAGGGTGCCAAGGTGTTGGCACAATAAGGTACGTTTGGGATCGCCCCTCCCCGACCATCTGGATAGCTATTGATAATTAGGCCTGAATCACTGACCAGCTTCCATTGTCACGGGCCAATCAGTGCAAACGGTTATTTTCCGAAACGTGATACAAGATCAAAGTCACGTAACACCGGGCTACCCGGCATGAATTTAGCCGGGGGGTGCAAAAAAGTAATTATAAATTCAAAGGTATTCCATTCTACGTTGGCTTAATAGGGACATAGAGAAAAAAGAGGTCCTCACATCTCAAAATATGGTCTTTTTATCTTCATATTTGGTGTGTAGAAGAACCACATTGAGTACAAGTAGCCAACTGTTTTTTGTGGAGATCATTTGGGGTACTGCAAGAAGACTAGTGCCCTTGCAGTACTCTTTTTGGGGTATAATATTTACCAGGAAGCAGACAAACAATAAAAAAACAATATAAATACAAAAACATTACAAAGACAATAAAAGTGTATTTAAACCGGTCTGTATTTTTATGCACAAGATATGTATGCAAGACACTGTACACAATTACTACTACTGTCAATAATAGCACTGACAGTTATTTACAAATCTTCATTTTTCTATCTTAATTCATGGAGTGTAATCAGAAAATAAATTTAGATCACGTACCCTAACAACCACTAAATATTCAAATGATGCACCACTTGCACATCTTTAATTTCCTTTTGCCAAAAGAGTCTTGTGTTCAAATGTGAAATGGGTTACAGATACTATCTTCCAGCCACACTGTCATCTAATAGAAAACAAACTAACAAAATGGGGAAGATCCTGCCACTAAGCAGTGCAATAACAAAAAGAAAAAAGGAACAAAGTATTTAATGTCATGCACATATTAGGCACTACTTAAAACTTTGTTTTCTTAGAAACAAAAGTATGCAGTCCCCCCCCCAAAAAAAAAAAATTGTCATAAAATGGAAAATTATAAATTTCTTCCTGACTTGTTAACTTAACCCTCAGAAAAAATAGAAATAAAAGAACTTTGATTAATTTTTTTTGGTCCACAGGTAAATTGTTTGATAACAGACCACAATTAATATAAAGAGTAGGATTCCTGCTAAGCAATGCCTTGCTTGGTGCGCCTGCCAACATCCATTAATGCAGGCCTTAAATATTGGGCTATTTACTGGCTCAATGCCAGTGGAATTTGCAGGGAAAAACAGAAAGAAAGAAACAAAAAAGGGCACTAATCTTTTTCTGCCAGAAGACATTAAGAACCTAAACATATAAATGGGTAAAAAATCAGCATAATTTCCACACCCATCATACGCACTGTAAGTCTGTAATACTATTGATTATCAGCAAATATTATTGGGCTGTTCCCACAATCCTTGACAGATACTGATGTATGCTTTCGTTCAGGAAAACGCAGGTGGCAACTTAGTTTTAGCCAGTACAGTTTGTGTTTACTTTGCATTTTTTTGGCCGAAGGTCAAATTGTGGAATTCTTGGCCTGTAATGTAAACCTTTCAAAACACGAGTGAACATAACCTATATAAAGCAAAACGAAGGGGGGAAATTCCCTTGAGGTGAAGGAAGGACTGAGAGAGTGATAGCGGGTAGCACTCTGAATGCATGATACCAAGAAACAAAACAGGCCTAACATCGTAAGTTACATCAACAGATGTTCCGTGATTCGGATCATCTGATATTTCCACTCACAGGCCTCAGACGGTTTCCTCGCAGGTAGCCACTGTCATCAGAGTCTCCATGGGGGTCACGATGCAATCTGCGACAACCATGTCATTGTCCTGGGTTTCTTCCTTGATCTTTTGTGGTTGATGATATAACCGCATGTGACGGTTGTAATAGGATGTCCTGCCGAACCCTCTCTTGCAATACGTACAGAAATGCGGCTTCTCGCCCGTGTGGATCCGCTCATGGACCTTCAGGTCCCCCTTCAATTTGAAACCCCTCCCGCAGTGCGAACAGAGAAACCTATACGCGTCCTTCCCGTGGTTGTGAGAACACAACTCGTGTCTAGACAGGTCCGATTTGCGGAAAAAGGTCTTCTCGCAAAATTTGCAAGAGAACGGCTTGTAGCCCTCGTGGTTGAGTTCGTGCATCCTGTACGTGTACTTCTTGACGAAACCTTTCTTGCAGTACTTGCAGAAGAACCTGAAATCGTTCTTGTGTTTCCGTTCGTGTATCGTCAGACTCTCCTTCATGACGTACTCCTTCCCGCAGACCTTGCACGAGAATGGCTTCTCGCCGGTGTGGGAACGTTCGTGAATCTTACACTTATTGATGGCGAGGAAACCTTTACCGCAGTACCTACACTTGTACGGCTTGTCCTCTTCGTGACTACGTTTGTGCGCGCGGTAGCTTTGTTTAGCTTGATACTCCCTCCCACAGGTGCACTTATAGTGGGCCTGGTCCTTGAACTGGATTTCGTGCGCCGAGAGCTTCCTCTTCGTCGGAAACTGTTCGTCGCAACCGTCGCACTTATACACGGTCACACCGCAGACGTCTTTCACATGTTTATGGAAGTATCGGTAATGTTTGAACTCCTTGCCACATTGGCCACATATCCATAGCTGTTCACCTTGTTCAGTGGTTATCATATTTGATAGGTCCATGCCTTCCACTATATCACTGCTGGAGTTAATTATCCTTTCACCCAAGGCCTGCTTTGTGGAATCAATAATGCCCTGATTGTTGCCTGCAGACTGAAGCTCTGGAGTGTCTATTGTTTTCAGGTCTTTCCCTCTGTGTCTCTTCTTACATTTGGCAGTGTGTTTGATCCATCTTTTCTTTGTCGCAAACTTCTTAAAACAGAGCTTGCATCTAAAGACTGATCCATTGGCATGCGTGCAAGCTTCGTGCATGTCCCGCTCATGTTTTAACTTGAACACTCCGCTGCAATAACTGCAGTTAAAGGCACCAATGTCCGTGTGGGCCTGGCCCTCATGGGTCCTCAAGTCATCCTGCATATCAAATTCTCTGTGGCAGATGTTGCATTGATATTTCTCTGGATCTGTCCTGACCCTCTCCGTTTCCCTAACCGTTCTCTGACCGCAAACATGGCACTGGTAAACATTATCTTGCACGTTGAAGCCTGTTGCATCAGGCACAGGGACCCCGTCGATAATGGACTTACCGCAGGCAGAACATTGAGAAGGACTGGCAATAACGGTAACTTCATGAACAACAAATTCGGTGTTGTCATTTATTACCAAGCCCTTCCCTGCATCTTCCAGATTTGAGGGAGTTGGATAAATCCCTCCGGGCACTATCGCATCTGTCTTTGCAATGTCACTCGCCATGGGCTCTGAAATTGTTTGCTGGGGTGACGCGTTACGGAAGACCGATGAAGCTTCGCTGAGAATGTCAGATGAAAAAGTTGATGGTCCATGTGGGTAAGATTGGGTGTTTGTAGGTATTACTACCTTACTGTTGTTGGACGAGGCTACATGTTCAACTTTCACATTTTGGTCAAGAGGATTCTGTATCTGGGGTATGTTTCCAGCGACGGGCTGTGATATTTGTACAGAGCCGACCTGCAGAGGTTGTGATGTGGCTTGTACCCCATCACCTGCAAGTCCAGTAGCGGCTAGAGTGTCATGAATGAGATTCAGCTGTTGGAGGTGGACGTCTGAATGCTGTCCCACTATTCTACCAGAGAGTGGGTTCATACGTTCAGTTGCAGCCGGTTGGTTCACGTGTGGTTGCGGCGGTTTGTCTTTTACTACTCCAACCATCGCTGAAAAATGACAAAAATAGAATGGAAAAAAATTGTTACTTCCTGTGAGCAATGCTGACATTGAACAACAGAACATAATGTACTAGTACAGTCAAACCTGGTTTATCCTGATTTCTTTTAGGCAGATTTTGTATGATCCGGATCTGAGTCTTTCATAAATGTTAAAGTAATACACATGAATCGTGGCTTCAGTCCACTTCTTTGTATTTTATTAACAAATAACTGCCTGATTATGATTATTATTAAATACATTGTTTTTCATCCCAAATAGCCATGGACACTTTTGTGCAGTGCTTTCTATACCAAGCTGTGATGGTTTTCAACTTAATGTACATATCGTATTACACACCATAAAACACATTATGTTATAATCGGACCAATACAGAGCAAGCTATACCAAGGTAAAGGAAGCTTTATTATCTACACTTTTCCATATCTGGACAACTTCTGTAACGTCCAAAGTTCCAAACATGTCCTCACGAGACAGATATTTAATACTGAGGTATTTAATACTGTCATAACTTACAAAGGTGTAAATGTAAGTACTAAGTATGTACTATATAATTAAACACGTACAGTTGGTAATGTATGCTGGGATGGGGCTTCACAAATTAGAAGTTGGGACTTTCAACAGGATTTAAGTCACACAATAATGACAAAGCGATATTGAAAGAGCATGCTTGCCCCTAGACAGGCATAAATCAAGGGAAACTTGCTGGAGAATATTACTGGAGGTGAAGTGGAATAAATTAAATAATCATCATTATTAACCAAGTGGTCCAAAGGGTCACGGATAGATGTCCTGATAAGCGAATTTTCGAGGATATGAAAACTTGGGTCTTCTTATACTGTGAAGACGGTTGTTCCTTCATATGAGAGATTGGAAACCTGAGTAAGTCAGCAATATAATGTCAGAGTCGCCAAGCATTGAACTCTTCCAATTTTCTTGTATTTAGTACTTCCTTTGCTACTAATAATGTTTAACTGACATATTGCATTATCAGCAATCTTTGGTTCTACTGTAAAAATATGAACAGCAAAATAACATAATATGACTTTAACGAAATAAGGAATAGTTTCACCTCCAGGTTCAATATTTTCCAGATACCAAATAATCTACGAGATCATGAGATTACTTCTTGTCTCCAAAAGTGCATGGCCTTCATTAATTCTTCAAAGAATGAAAATAAGTGACTCCAATAACCTCAATTTATTGGGTTTTTTTGAGAGACAGAAAGGACTTCAGTTAACCCACCAAACCAGTGTTAAACCAATGGTTAAAAGTGATTAATACTTACACACATTACTCAGAGCAGGGATGGGTACAGTTGATGCGCCAGGACCAACTGGGCCAGCAGTCAAGTTTGTAAGGTCTTCTCTGGTCCAGTTGATCTGAATTATCGATTCCTGAGGGTGCTGAGGATCCATTTTGTCATAGCTATAACAACTGATAGAAAAGAAGAAAGGAAAAGAAGAAAGAGACACATAATAATAAGTTGTATTATTATTGTGTAA
>KN888919.1:60873-77132 GCA_000934455.1 Apostichopus parvimensis | reverse complement strand
ACACCAACAGTGCGACAGCAAACCAAAAAAAAATAGTAAACATAGTACAATACAAAAATGCAAGCAAAAATGGGCAACAATGAACAATTAAAAGGATTGTCTGGTGGCCCAAAGAAGTTACCTTAAAAAATGATAATTTATTTAAATGTTGTAAAAGTATGAGAACGCTAATGTTGCATTTGACAGAGAAACGATTTTTTAATCGTTAAGGATGGACACTTCAATATGATTTGAACAGTACAGTACGTTACGTCATCTAGGCTAATGCAGACTGCGACATAACCCACGCTCCGTACAGTACCTACAGTAATCACAACAAAAACCGCGGTCGTATACAGGTGAAATTACCTATAAATTAGATATGTTTTCAAAAACTCCTTAAGCCGCCATATATGTAGTAGATCGGTGGTTTGGTGGTCTTTGTGTAACACAAGATTAGTTTGAACAGCAGACTCCTCGTTGTTTATACATCGCGCTATCCAGCTCCTACGCGAAGAATGTTCGCATGTAGGCTACTCTAACATTTACAATCGGACAGTTCTGCGAAGCCTAAGCTTCTCGGTACTACATTCTGCTCTGACATCTATTCCGCAAGTTTCATCTTTCGGTGTTCCAAATACTTTTCAAGTTTCCTTTTACCGTAAATTTGATCCGTGAATTTTATTTCAGTGATTTCGAAGAACAGTTTATGAACTGTGGTTTGAGTGTGAGAGTGTATTATGTGCAACGCTATACAAGTACACCAACTGGGCATGCTAGGATATAGGTTCGCGAGTATACACGTAATATATAATAGGCAATCACATGTGCGTGTACACGTGAGAGTTTATTTGCTGCGGAAATGGGAGTGCCTGTTTTGCCTATTTGCCAACGCTACGTCAATCACCAAATTGATGCGTTCGAACAAACGGTACTTTTGGTGAGAAACTGGTGAATTTGAAAACCAGATTTCTACAAGAAGAAAACATCGAATGGGGACAATTTTCACATGGTTAGAAAGAGAAAATTAGGAACTATTAGTACAACGTATCAAAATCTTTCACCAGACAATTCCTTTAATTAAACTGTTTTCATCAGATGAGTCCTGAGGAAGCGTTTAAAAGAAGCAAGAGATGGACTGTGTTTTACATGTTCTGGAAGGCTGTTCCACAGATAAGGGGCAGCAGCAGCAAAAGCTCTTTTGCCCCATGATCGATTTGAGCGATTTTCACACAGAAGTAATTTATTGTGTGATCTCACGAAACTACGATTTGCGTGATATAGTTGCAGCAGGCCTTTCCCTACTGTCACTAAAACGGATCATGACTTTGCAAAACTTTTTCGTTTATGAAAGACTTGTTTAATGGGTTGATTCACCCAAGGTACAACTATAGAATAAACCGTAGATTTTAAACCTCCTCCACCCGGAGGAACACCTGCAGTCATAAGAAAAGAAATTCTACCACTACCACAACTATGACTGCACATCTACACAAGGAAAGAGACTCAGTGGACTTACACATTTTCATGTAATATGTAATATGCTCCATATATGCAGCCAATATTACATAATCAATATCGGTTTGATCACCCACTGGGACTAAACCTCCACCCCCGAATGGAGGCTTAGTGGATGATGTCATTTAAACTTCCACATAATGTAGTGTCATTCTAAAAAATAATCTTTCCTCCCCCACTGCGTCTGAGCTTCCACACAACAAGGCAGGCTCAGTGGATGTAAATATATTCAAGAAATAATATCCATTTATAACTTTATGAACAAAATTCTGGTGTGGAAGCATTATAATTTCAATGTACATTTTTATGAAAGTACCCGCATAATGCTGAGTTGTTCTCAAAATGAAAGCAAGAACTAATTGTTTCACTTTGACTGCCCCACTGGCATTAGCTTCCACCATACAAAATTGTTTCCTCTATAGAAAAAAGTGCTTTCTGGCAAGGCATACCCCTTGCTTAGCTACACCCAAGGAGCCTTCAGTCATTACTATAACTTAAGTGTATGATGGTGTAGGTACATTCGCGATATTAATTAAGGGCATTTATCTACTTTTTTTAAGAACAGTCGTTATCATTAACAACAGTATGCGCGTAATATGTCAGTCTTAACGCTAGGACTAGACTAGGTCCCTTGTTCTTAACACTTACATCGTTAGGCTTTGGCCGTTCAACACAGTTAATTACAATCTACCAGACCTAACGTTAGGCTATGATAACTGACAGAGGTTGAAAAGAAACTAAAACATACAAAGGTTCACTAGGCTCCTTAAATTTACCTCTAGTAACAGGCTCTGTTGACCAAATGTTTCTCCGTGACTGCATCAGCAAGTTCTAGTGAATAATAGCCTCGTGAACGAAGCGGCACTGAGCTTGAAATAAATATTTCATGATGCCAGATTGGAAATAAGCTTTTCGGTCAACAAACCTTCGGCTAGAAGCACTTCCGAAAACGCCAACATTTTCCTGACTCTACGCAGAGATATTTCGCCTTGCTACTCATTAAGGTGGATCATAATCAGTCACAGAAATTCTCAACTTTTGAGTATAATAGGCCTGTATTTAATTACCAATTTACGTTCGAGAATATTTCAAAGCACACAAACGAAAACCAGTCAATGAAAGTGATAATACAAAACAAATACATAGGCCGAAATGAGAGAGAGAAAGCAAAAACAAAAGAAATGTTACAATTAAGGCAATCTGTTGTCTAGACCCCAACTACAGCACGCTATCATTGAAAAGTTTCTTGAGATTACATAATCGACTTGCCTTCCTTTGTCGTAAAATTACTCTTTTTACCAACTAGTTCGCAACGCCTGCGACATATTTTTCTTGTATGAGGGTCTTTGTGTGAACGCTGTATGATTAACTACACTGTAGACCTGAACCTATTTCCATACAGTGTTTATACAAAGAGCCTAATGGCCTATAAATGGTGTTAAGAAGCTATGCTGGCTAATTGTAAAGCATGAGGTCGATTTACGACCGTGGCAGATCGATTACGTAATCACAAAACTTTCCTAGCTATAGCGTGTTATAACTGATAATTTGAGCCAATAAAGCAGATCTTTAAAGTAACTTTCAAGGCGTTTCCGTTTCTGTCGATTTATGTTCGTTCGGTTTTCTTTTCAGTTTCTAAATGTACTTGTTGAATTCCAAATATTACCTTTGAAGTATACCTCATAGACTGTGTTCATTTTAGATTACCTTTTTTTGGTCTTGAAAAATCTTTTTTGTTGTTGATAAAGCAGATCTTTAAGTAGATAATTTAGATTACTTTTTTTGGTCTTGAAAAATCTTTGCTGTTGTTGATAAAGCAGATCTTTAAGTAGAATACATTGTACGTTCAGACCTAGAGCAATAAAACTTATTCTGTAGAAGGTCGAAGCATCTGCCGCAGGCTTCAACGTGGTCGCCATTCACACAGATGCCGAGATGAATTGAAAGAAATGTCAAAATAATATCATTAATAATGGATGGGATTAGCTTGATTTCTGCTGTGTTGTATTGTATTGTATAATAATATTTTATGATTCCTAATTTGAAAGTGTCTTTTCTAGAATTGTGAAAGTAGTTTAAATTATCCACAGTGAGTACTCTGAAAATGAGAACGGACAATCAAACTAACAGAAACAGTGAAAAATGTTTCACCTTCTGGTGGTATATTAATAGTCTGCTCTCATATGTATAAATCTGCCGCCATGAAATTTCTCTGAAGCACATCCTTCGAGCTTTCTTTTACATTGTCTTCACATCCTCTATTATCAAAGCTTGAGTGAGGACGCAAGATTTTAAGAGTTTACTTTACAATTTCTTAGACACGTTCGAAAACCGTGAAAGATACACTGACTTAGTATATACATGGAGCTATTACCGAAATAGCGCCATGGTATATAGTTGGGCAATTGTAGTAAGTGCTCGCAAGATGAATGGTAAAATTAACACATCTATGCAGCTCGCTTTACTGTTTCGTGTGTGTTTTTTACATGGTAAGCCTAGGCATTTATACACTAAAACGGAATTCATTTAAAAACGGTTACTAACTCAGCAATTTGTTGGAGAGAGGCATATCATGGTATCAGCCGGGTATTTTTTCCTCTTTTTTTTTATCACGCCGAATGCCGAATATGCACCAGAAGTGGTCTGAACGTGCATCTATTAATAGACTTAATAATAATAGTATAATAATAGTTAGACTCCATAATGTCCATTGTAAATATTTAATACTAACACTAACAGTAACACTAGTAACATTACTTAACGTAGATTTTGAAGTAGAAATTTCGGCCTAGGCGTAGGCCACTAAGTCAGTCCTATGTTGCATCTCAACTTTCAAGTGACATATAATTGTAATCATCATAAGTCAACTATCCCAAGGTAACTGTCATGAGTGTTAATGTGCATTATTGAAACTATCGAAAGGGAATGGAAATACAATTCAGTTTATTTTCTCACACCAGTCAATACAGGTGTCTGGTAGGCTATACAAAAATAAATGTGATTGACATTAGAAGAAACAAAGTTGTTTGTCAAGCTAGTAACCACAAGGGAAACATTAAACTCGAAGAAAAACAAGAAAACCAACTTTTTCAAGAGAAACATCAAACAGAACTGAAGGAGACTGAAGTGTCTATAACCATTGACAAACCCCATGACATAGGATAAAGAAATTGGAAAAAGTAGAAAACTTTCCTTTTGTCAGATGAAATGACAAACCTGATCTTCAATGTATTCACAGCAACAGTAAGATCATGGAAAGGATTTGTTGTGATAAAGTGATATAACAAAATTTATATTCATGAATTTTTTAAATGTTTATTTTGTCCCTAACAACAACGTAATATATCAGCAAGAATTCTGTCATTTTCACAGACAGGTGTATGAGGATTAAAAATGGCAGGAGCTTACCCATCTACCTCCTCTGAGCCTACGGCAGAGGAACTTGCCAAGAACCGCATCGTGAAAGCAGAAGAGTACAAACAGGCAGGAAACATCCAATACAAAGAGAAAAGTTACAAAATGGCTATTGGTAAATACCACAGAGCTCTTCTCCAGGTCAGAGATATCGAAAATCAACATCGGAAGCCTCTTCTGCAAGGCCTGATGGGATTGGCTGGTGAAGGAAATAATGTGTTCAAACAAGACAAAAACCTGACCGATGAGATGACCCAACAGGTCAAACAGTTGGAACTATCCTGTTACAATAACTTGGCTGGTAGAGTATATATTATCTTTTCAAAATTTCTGGTTATGAACCTGTCAAAGAGATATTCTGATTGCTAAAGTTCATTGGTTAGCAAAAGTTTTTTTTTTAATTTTCCTGCATCTATAGGTCAATAACCACATCCTAATAGCATTCGTGTATCATTAAGATACAAACATAGAAAAAAGTTTTGAAATTTGATATAGGGATCTAGCAACAGAAAAATTAACAAGATCATCATCATGACAAGTCACAATTGAGCTGGAAACATACAATTTTAAGGAAAGGCTTTTGAAGAACCTCTGTCATAATGACATTACCACATACCTACTGTACTATGGTAACGATAGTTTAGATTTAAACAAACCATATCTAGAGTTAGCACCATGATATTGAAATGATTGAGACATTTAGCTGTAACTAACACTGTATAATATCCGACACCCTTAAACATTAGCCCTGAACATTGTACCATGTGGAACCACCAGGAACCGCAAAATACTACTGACCACACACTTTTGTATAAATAGTAGAAATGACAAAACAATTCACTTTCCTTGTTCATGAAACCGTCTCCTATGAGGTATTGCTACCTCAACTGTCAAACGTTTTTCTTGTAGTTAACCAATTTTAAAGCTGCATATATATATCCTTAACTTCTCATCAATTGAGAAATATGCTAGTACTGGGTTATGGATTTGATCAAATTTGTATTGAAAGTTTTAATCAATCCATTTTTCAGATAATAGATTTGTCAAAACCATGAAAAGTGCGTTTTACTAACGTTAGTCTCTCTTTCTTCACATCTGTTCTGATTCTCTTTTTTTTTTGCTCAGCTTGCTTACTCCATGACATCAACCCAAATTATGAAAAGATTATACAGTATTGCGAAGAAGTACTTAAACGGGACAGCAAGAATCCCAAGGCTTGGTATCGTCAGGGGGTGGCGCTCTACCATACGCAAGAGTACAAGGAAGCACAAAACTGCCTAAATAAAGCCAAGAGATCAATGCCAAGGGGTAATTTGAATTTTCTTTGTTTCTATTTTGGGTTTTCGTCTAGTTCTTCTGTGTTTTGTTTAATGTTCACGCAAGGCATGTAAGTTTCTTCATTAGCAGATATTTCGCTGCTAAAGCACGACATCGTAAATTTGTCACTTGTTCAAGGTAAAGTAAGATAATTTTTTTGGATTGAAAGTTGAGTTGTGATGACTTTGAATAACTTCATTTCAGAATTTGTTCTGGTATGTGAAAACATCTAGTGGAAAAACAATAAAAGCATTCCACTTGAGAAGAATTCTTTATTTCTGTTTCCATTTTATGACAAGCACAGGAATGGAGGGGAAAGTAGGGATGGGGGGGGGGGAGAAAATGGGGAAGGGCAGGAAAAATTTATCTTTTAAGTTTTGTTAAAATGCAATGTTTTATTACTTAGCTAATCAACCTTCATTCAGTGGGGGAAATCTTTTAAGGATTTCTTAGTTTGATCTAGTGTAATTTTGAGTTTTGTTCCAAACTTTTGAAGTTAATTGTCACACAATTGGGGGATAAATGCCAAAAATTGGGTAACAAATGCCAGAAATTGGGGACCAAATGCATACAGCACCTTTAAAAGTTGTGGCACACCATTACATAGCATTCATAATTAGGCATGTTTAAGAAGAGCGCCACCACTTTTCTTCTGGCATCTGAACCAAACAAGAATGCAGAAACTGTCGTCATGATGTGTCAACGTTCAACCGAACAGAGTAGAAAATTGAGTGGTGATTACGATATTTCTTTCAGTGCACAGGAATAACTTGTAAGATATATATAGATATATATATATATAGCTATATAAATGATGTTTCAAATACTCCTTTAGGGACAGTCTGATAAGGAAATGAAGTCCCCATTTCTTTCATCATGATGTCATGGTTTTTGTTAATTCTGGTAACTCTCTCAAACCTTTTCCTTTAAACTTCCAATAAATGCCAAGAGTCCATGAAACCCGCTGATGAAGTTTGATATCAAAATTTTGTCCTTGACATTTTTCAAATGCATTTCAAACATATTTCATACCCCCCCTCCTCCCCCCCCAAACAAAATGCAATGAATATTTTCCAATTGTTGATTTCTGTTTTATACTGAGGGGTTCCAACAATGGTCTGTGGCTTATAAAACCAAGTCATGAAATCACTTTGATTAGTGATTTCTTGTATGTTTAAAAATTATATTCTCAAAACTGATAGTGGTATTGAAGTTATTACCTTGACTAATCTGTAAGTTATGGACAATATTCTAGATGTTTCCATCAAATGAATGTTACTCTTTTACTTGAACAAATGAATACAATTCAATCCCTTAGTACTGGTATGTGCCTATTATCAGACAAAAGTGGTTTCGTTTATGCCAAAAAGTAAGAGTGATTTATATTTTGCAAATTGGGCTGAATGAGAACGTCTTCAAGAAAAGCGCCGTATTGATGACATCATAGGCAAAAATCAGAGCATATTGCTGTACAAAAGATTTGCAAAGTTTTCTTAAACTGTTGAAGGTATGACCTATTTTTTAGTACAGTTTGACTCATTTTTACCATTGTAGCTCTGAGCAACATTTAAGCAAGAATGTGCTTCGTTGTTTTTAATTAATAAAAAAAAAGAAACGTAAATTTAGTTGCCCCCTTCCAAAACAAGGTCACATGGCCACACAGAATCACAATTTAGGACTAGGGTGTTATTGGTGACTGTTAGACTATTTTGGTGTACATAGTTGCAATGCATTTACACACCCAAGACAAAACTGGGTACTTATACTGTCATGGCATTCATCCATCTCAGAATCTGTAAATGGATGATGAAGGGGTTCAATCTGTCATGCTATTTCGTCAAGCTGTGGAAATTAGGCAGGAAAAAAGGGGAGGGTAGCAGGAGAAAGGGGCAGTTGCAAGGTGTCCCTCAGTTCTTCGTCATCCTGAAGCAGTTACACGCGTGATGGAAATTGAAAGAGGCAGTTTGCTGCATATTTCAGCCCTGATGATGGAGGATAAAAAGAGACCATTTATGAGAATTGACTGTTGGTGAAAATTATTGCAGGATTTAGTTACTACCTGTTCAACAATTGTTGCGGAATTGTAATTTGCTGTAAAGAGTTGCTTCGTACTTTCAAGACTACAAATGCTGAGCTGGTGATAGCTTGCTCGGAAAGTATTAAACTAGTGCCTTGAACTGTGTACCAATGCACACTGGCCACAGTGTAGTTGAGTTTCCTAGGCCAATGCTATCATACTAGCAGGTAGTCTTTTTTTTCTATAACCTTTTCCGGTTTTCAGCAATTTTTGCAAAACTGTTGAAACGTTGAGCCAAATTGGCAATATGTTGAAATACTTTCATTCATGTGACATTACAAGCTATAAATAGGAACAAGTTTAAGCATGTCACCCTAAGATAGAAAGTTAATAGCTCAAGTGACTGCCTAAAATGAAATATGAACAGTGTATTTTTTTCCTGAAAGGAAAACCTGCACAATTTGTTTTGTTGGCTGGCTGGAACCAGTTTTTCACTGGCTTCCAGGAAGAACATCATTTATAAGAATGGGTTGATGGTACTATATTCTGAGCATGTTGACACAGGTTTTCTGAGGGTCTTCTCAAGAAATTGGCACGTACTGACATCAGAACTTCAAATCCAGTATCAGAAATCTTCCTTTGCTCTCTTAAAATTGACATAAAAGTTTTTAAATTTTGCCCAAAATGTTAGAGTATTTGGTGTTAGCCACATAGGGTTATTACACCATTGTATTTCCTGTACCCTCCATGGGTCTATTTCAGATTCCTGTGTAAACTTCATGTAAAAAAGCTAGTACAAGTTAAACATATATTTTTTTTGTGAGAAATGATTGGTTTAATTAGACCACAACATAGAAAGTTTTTAGGACACTCCCCAAGGTAGTATGGGGGGGGGTGTGGTGGGAGTGGTAGGGGGTGTTCAGATGCTTTCAAAGGATAATCCCTCAAAGAGTGTGTAGTTCTCATGTCAGACCATGATTACTGAGAATCTTGTTAACTACATTTGCTCGCTTGTGATAGCGCCCTCAGTTTTCTTTGAAACTTCAGAGTGATTTCAACAGAAACATTTTTTGATTTCGGTACCTTGAGATTGATTTATAGGTTACGTTGGTTTTGGGAGGTTTACAGATGTGAATCAAATTTTGAGATTTGACAAACATAATTAATATCAGTACTGATTGCTTATCAATGTGATTGTTTTACTTCATTAATACATTTCTTTTGTCTTTGAGAAATTATCCTTGAAAGGAAGACTTCAGGCAAAAACTTAAAAATTTGATATATTGTAGACCAATGAAAACACACTGCTATCAGATCAGGTTGGAATTCTAGTAACAATTTTTAACATGTTACAATAATTAACCATATATAATTTTTGAGAAATGTGAACATTTAAACAGATGAAGGTCGTCAACTAAAGTGACTGGACTATTGAGTCTAATACACAGACCGTTAGATCAGTTTCCAGGGGGCGGCGGCCTCGCATCTATAAATCTTCAAGTTTGCTTCTGTTGGGTCCCTGAATGGATATGTCAGTCATAAACATATTTTAACAATAGTTACATCTGACAAGTGATTAAATTAAAATTAATTTATCTAGTTAACATCACAGAAACATTCTTAAACTTTTCACACAAGAATAAAATCATCTTGTTATACAGATGTCTACAACCAGCACACATATGGTATCCCTAAAGTACATTTAAAAAGCACTGTGGGGTATCTGGGCACATTCACTTTATCACGTAGTGTAGCCAGAAAAATTTTGCCGAAAATGCCACCCAGATTGCTGGAAATGGCACTTTCCAGGCCGGTGTTAGTTGCATTTAAACTTTCTTTATTTTGAGATCTCATAATTTTAGAAATTTACACATTAAAAAATGTTTGTTTGGTAAAATCACTTTATAGAAAAATAGGGACATTATGTTACTTCATGAGCTCTGCTCTTATCATTGTTTTACACAGGTAATTAAAGATATAAAGCACGCTAGGGCATTCTGATGATAGCTGTAGCTCATATAAGCTGAGGTGATAACAATTGGGGAATTTAAGTGTAATTTAATTGTTAGGTTTCTGTTATCATTATTTGTTGCACATGCCAATGAGGGACCTACTTTGGGGGGGGGGAGGGGGTGAGGTGAGCTGAAGTGGGTGGGCCATGTAGGGACTGCCTCAATATTCTTGTTACTGATATAGGGCTTAATATGAAACATAGAGACAGAATAAACATATTTATGAAGGTCCGTAGTTTTCACATTAGACTGCTACACAGTTCATGCAGGTTAAAGGTTAAGGAGCTCTTTACCTTTTACAAACGCAAGGTCATCGCATCTGCATAAACCTGAGAGCGGCCTTTTGGCTAAGATCATCTGTTCTCTTTAAATGCCATTCCTGCAATACGTACCTACAATCTTACTCTACTGACCAATGATATCAAAAGAAATGATATGAACATCTATAACTAACTGAAATAGCGCATACTGTCCAGGGGTACACATTATCATAGGCCTATTTTCATTTAGGTAGTGGAATTCTCAGGGGACAGCTGCCCCCCCATCCCACCCCCCCCCACAGGCTACGCCCGTGTACTTGGCATCAGTTAACTTAATCACAAATAAGAAAAAATTGTGAACATATTTACATAACTATTAAACTAGAACTTGATGTATAAAGAGTAACATGCTTATAAAAACAACATGACTAGCAGCATAGCAGATAGCCTCAGTGGTGTATGTGTGCGGTTCCTCGTTAACTTTACGCTATAAATGAAGTCCGTTATTCTTATTTCAACCCAGTTGGAAAGTTCTATTTTTTTCGTCGAGGGGTTGAGCAGATGAGAATAAGACATTGATAACTACTAATCTCATGTAGCACAATGTTTGAGCTCCCTTTTATGAGATATACCAGTCATTATGAGCCTGATAGTCCTAGCGCCTACATGAATCAGTCAATAAACCTGGGGGTGGGGACATTTGATATTGTGTCCCCATCCTTCAGAAAGTGGGAGGACATGTCCCCCCCACCATGATTTGTGTCCCTGAATAATATTAACATGTATAGAAGTATTAACATAACATTATTATCCAAAAAGTAATGCCAGACCTACATGGCAAGTTTCATTGCATAAGGCTGCTGTGAAACGTCTCAACTCAGCGAATATCACATACATTACATAAACAGCCCTCCCTCTTTGGCAGCTGTGTTTTTCTGATGTAGGCTGCCAAGAAAAAATATAATAATAAATAAAGCACATTCAGTATTTAACACCAATTATGATAGAAAATGATAGAATTATAAAATATAGAAAAAAAAAACAGTAATGTAAACAATAAAATTGAATTCCGAGAATTTTGGGTTGCATGTCTGGTAGAATTGACATTGTATTTTTGATATGAAACATTCAAATATATTTATTTCCACCTTGATGCTGCATGAGATCTAGGATTATACCTGGGGTGGGCAGCCTACGGCCCGCGGGCTACATGCGGGCCGCCAGTGATTCTTTTGCGGCCCGTGAGATGTCTCAAGAAAAAGAAAAAAATTCGATCTATTTTACATTATCACAAAAAACGAGCTAGCTGCTTAGAATTTATCGGGACTAATGATGCTGTCAGGTAGGCCATTTATCCCCATTAATTATCAACTGTACTGTATTGACATTATGTTTTTGTGAATACAGATTAAGTACACACACCTATTGCTTGAAAGTCCTCGGAATCAAAGGTTTGAAATCAGCAGCAGGTCGTTGGTTAGGTGCGGCCCAGTCAATTTTTCACTCCTTATATCTGGCCCATTCATTCATAAAGATTGCCCACCCCTGGATTATACTATCACAGATATCCAAGTTTATGAGACACTAAATTTGTTTGTGATTTTCCCAGGATTAAATAAATTATGGAGGAATAAGAATCAATTCTAAAGAGGAATTAAACTTGTAGAAATATCAGACTTTCAGACGGAATTTGCGCAATTGTGTGCAAACAGAGAAGGTATAACTTCGTATACTTTTTATAGTGGTTTCCATCGCAATGCAAATAATAAACTTTGAAATAAATTCCAATATATCGATGGCTTGTAACATTCCTACACATAACACATATGTGCTTGTTTTTTCCTTTTAATTTTTTTTTTTTTGGGGGGGGGGATGTTCACCTGCCCGAGGACGAATTCAAAAAGTTGCACTGTAAGCAAACAAATGCACATGTTTACCTAGAGTTATGGCTTCCACAGGAAGATCATAATGATATATAAGAATACGGTAGTTGGCAATCGGCCTAATTGTTTACGTAAAGACGAGGAAATTGAGCTGAGTCATAACGAAAGTGTAATTTCCTCTAGGCGTTTGTGGTCGGCGAAAGTAGAATCGGGTCCAAACGGCAGGTTCAGTGGAAACAACAGAGTTTGTCATAACAGGAGGACATGTAATTACGTAATTAACATCTATCAAATTTAATAATAGTCATAGTCGCAAGGGTGGGACGGTAAGGACTTTTTTTTTCCTTCTTCTATCCTGCAGAATTTTGTTTTCTTTGCTTCGTTGCTTCACAATAAATATCTTTGTGCCTGTCATTTCAACTCTACTACTGATTCACAATTGTTTTTGTGAGCTGACCTTAGAGAAAGACATGAAATCCAGGCGCTTAGCCAAGGGGATGGGGAGGGGACGAAGGGGGCGACACCCCCCCTCCCCTTGAGCATATTTTTTTTTTGGTATGTTTTTATGATATAGCTAGTAATTTCAAAATAGAAAATGCTTAGATGCAACTTATAAGGCCCGGGAGTTGCCATTTCCAGCGATCTGGGAGGCATTTTCGGACAAAATTTTCTTGTATGCTTCGTGCCAACCCACGGTGGCAAGCTTAGATAGTTTGCAGAGCCGTATATACGGCTCGATTAGTTTGCCTACAGGTTCTCCCCTCCCTTGGCATATTCCTGGCTACGCGCCTGATGAAATTCCAAAACATTATTTTTAATGCGAGAAATTGAAAAGCATATTCAGGGTGAAGTGTATTTAAATCCATGGAAAACATAAAAGCTGGGAAGCCATCCACATTTTGGGACGTATTCACGGAAAATAAACAACCGTGAAATCTGCCCGAAAGTTTGAAATCTTTAATTGGTACTTCCTAAGTGAATGAAACATAATAACCTTTAAACCAAGACTAAAAGGCTTTGCATTATCAGTGACAGAGAATATCCTGTTAGATCCACCATACCAGTCTGATTGGTTGCTTCAGACTGCAAGCAGTTTTAAACTTTTTTTTCCTTTACACCGGAACAGGAATCTCAACACTGGCATTGTTATTCTTGCAGCCCTCCAATCAACAACCTCCAACAAGTTTATAGCAAAAAGGTTAATTTTAATACAGGTGTTTAGTTGGATTGGAAAATGGTTCGACTTATTCACCGATTGTCAAACTTATACCTCTATTACTGCCATTCTAAGTGCAGCTTTGATTCCCTGGAACATTTTATTTGTTTCATCTGAACCCCTATATTACCTCACAAACTTTTAGAGAGTTTAATACATGATGTATTTTATGTATATTTTTGTTGTATTTTCTTGTATGTCAAGCATAAGCGCTTTCGGGCAATGTTTAGCATGCTAACATTTTTGGTGGTATTTACAGATGACCTTAACTGAACTTTAAAATTAACAAGAAATAGACTTTGACGATTTATCTGTTGTAAACAGTTTCTCTTTCAGTTTGAACGTCTGTACTCGATGAGAATAAAATTAAAGATTACAGGAGATTGATTTGTAACAAACAATGTTCTGACATTTCATACACCAGTTGAGAACAAAAGACAAATATTAAAGAATTACCGTATTATGTGGAGATGTTTATAATATGTTCTGCTTCAGTGTCAGCAGAAGGATCAAAAGGATGAGATTATCCTTTGTTGTGTATTCATGTAGATTTGCAGTGAATTATTTATGACCTCATTCACTGCCACAGAATATGCATGACTTTGCTGTCACCACTGTTGACAGAGTTTCTCGGGGAGGGGGGGGGTAATGGTTATCAGTATAGCAGGAGGCTGTACACCTGGATAGAGAGCAGCGCATGGTATAGGTATCTTCAGATGGCATTCCGAGTTTGAAAATGATGGTGCCATTGTTGTTCATTGTAAATCTATGGTAGAATACTTGGATGGTAATATTTAATGTATGTTTTATAGGATTTCTTAGTCATTGTGTACATATACTCTCTTTGGTCTGTTTGCTATGAAAAATGTGTGATGTTATCAACTGAACTGAAATTGCTCTTTGTATGTTGGAAATTAAGTGGTACATGTCTAGTGACCCAAACTATTCACGGTTTTTATGTCTACCAATTTTTGGGCAACCTCAACTTGATTTGGTGGGCTATGGTAATTTGGTATGGTCCATGCTCATAAGGTTGACCTTACGGTGGCCTAGTATATAACTTGATGCCATGTGGTAGCCATCTCTCTCTCTCATAACTACTGCTATACAAAGAAGACTTTCCTATATGATATATTGCACTGTGTTGTAACATTATAGGCATACATGCATCTTGTGCTGTTACTATAGCCTAGCTTAGTAGCTGTCTGTCATGTGATGGTGCACCGTTAGTAAATAGGCATGCATGCATCTTGTGCTGTTACTATAGCCTAGCTTAGTAGATGTCTGTCATGTGATGGTGCACCGTTAGTAAATAGGCATGCATGCATCTTGTGCTGTTACTATAGCCTAGCTTTTAAGTAGCTGTGTGTCATGTGATGGTGTACCTTGAGTATATTGCATGCATGCAGCTTAGTAGATGTCTTTCATATAGTGCACTGTTAGTTTATACCTATTCATACACCACCCTCTTATAGTGCCCTGTGTTAAGTTAGGGACTTGCAGCCCCAGAGGAATACCGAATTTACTTGTTGACGGTTATAAGTCTTTCGTAATTGCAACACAGTACATGGAAGACTAACAGGAATTTGAATTGTTGTTGTTGTTGTTGAAAATTTCAAGTACTTATATTTCACTTCTGTACTCCTCAAGTCAACTATATGTCCTTATTTCTTCACTCGGTGTTATTTTTTAAATTTTCTGTGCAGTAAGTACATGTGGTGTGTTCCATGCACACAATACAGTCTATTGCATATAGACTTTTGACTTTCTGTTAAAAGTTGACACATACTTTATTCTACCTCCCCCAATCCACTTTTTTGCTGGTACATTTTGAAGCATGTCAGTCAATTTATCCTCTACTTAATCAATTAACCCTCCCCCTCACACCCCCATTCCTGGCTACACCCATGCATGTAGGATAGAATCCCTCATGTATAGATATCACATGAGGGTGTCAATCAAATTCAGTCTGTAAACTTGGTTGAAGTTCATATCTGGTATGACTAGCCATGGTGGTTGGGTTTGGTAAATAGATGGGTCCACTTGACTTTTTCTGTCAATGTATTGTATTTTTGCTCAAGTGCAGTCAGCAAATAGATTTAGACTTTATTCAGGAAGCAGCTTGTTTATTTTAATCTCTCCTATTATATCAAATTTTACGGACTAAACGAATGCTTGGCATGAAGCCACGCTGCGGTCAGCCAGCTAGTGTTGCGATGGTGTGATTGCTTCACACTGGCAAAAAATGTCATCAGGGTTTGATGAGACCAAAGGTTGTGTTCCTTCAAGCAAGAAGAAACCGCCAAATAAAAACCATAAAACAGCAAGCTTAGTCCCTCTGGTATAAATGAAAATCTGTTTCATAATCACTCGAAGCGTGTTTTTTTTTTTTCGTGTTGCGATTTTCACGGAGTTTGAAATGAATAATATTCACGACGATTTATAACGATGTAGATCAAGTTTGATTTCAAATGGTGTCAAAGTAGCTGATTAAAGTAAATTAGTAGTGTAATTACAGTTAAAAAGTGTTCAAAACAGAAACGAAAGTAGCTCAGGAATTTTTAAACCATGTAGCTTATAGATCAAGAAAGTTCAATTATTTGAAAAGTGAATTTGGCTAGGTCAAAGAAAGAAAACAAGTTC
>KN888919.1:39692-57675 GCA_000934455.1 Apostichopus parvimensis | reverse complement strand
TACTCATATGAACTACAGAAAGAAGCAAATGACATTTGAAAATAACCTCTACCCCCAAAAACATATAAATGGTACAAACATGGTTGAGACTTAACAGATTCACTTGGCATGGATAGTGGACCTCCTACCCCATAGGACACTATATAGATCCCTATTTGCCAAATTTATGTATAGGTATGTGTTGAAGTCAGGCTTCAAAATATTTGCCATTTCAAATTTATAACACTGATTGAAAACTTGCCGTTTAGTTCAATGTAATATTTTTATGCATCAATTTCTGTTAGAATTTATAACACTGATTGAAATCTTGCTGATTAGTTCATGGTTATATTTTTATGCATCAATTTCCTGTATAAGGCCCAAGTTAAAAACTTTTGATATTTTAACTTCATCAGCAAAAAGCATCTCTATCAGCAAGAAATTTGAATAGATTTTTTTTAAAAAGATCTGATGATTCTGTGACGTCATGTTTCGACTTGTACTTTTAATCTGTTGGTCTTGTAACATTCTGTATATGAAATGAGGAAGATCGGTCGTACCAACCATGTCGTCACAAGGAGAAACTGTGTCTATCTTTGGGAACCCATTCCTATAAATAACATCCCTATCAAAACTTGTAGCTGCATAATTATTGTCTTTTGTTTAGCTACTTTTTTATAACCTTACAGTGCTGTTTTTAGACTTTTACGCCCCCACCGACGATGTTGATGATGTAATGACTTGCCACGTCGATCTCAAGTTTTCTATCTGAGATAGCATTCTCATCACATCCGATTCGGGCGTGATGAGTAACATTTAACGTCTTCATCATAAACTTTTCTCCCCTCTCTTGTATTCCATTTGTAGAGAATTGTGTAGGCGGTGTTTAAACGTGTCACACATGTAGTATTGCGTGGCTTTTCATTAAGACTAACGTATTCACTCACGGTGGCTTGAAAGGAAAAAATTCAGAGTTAATCAGTAAAATTTTGGATTGATAGGGGAACAGGTAATCTAATTCGGGAGAAATTTGCATTCAGGTCCTACCCACGGTTTTCATGATGGCGATAGTCGCTTAGATTACCTTCTTCCGTAAACAGTCGAAAATAACTTTAAGTTTCAGGATTAGTCTTTTTTTTCGTATCCAGACAATATTGCTTCCTTCCGAACTAAAATATGACTTGAGTTGAATGAGCTATGCTGTAATCTTCCTCTTTTTATTATGTGGGTGGAAAGGGGAGGCTGGCGGGGTAATGGAGATGGGAGTGGGGGGGGTAGGGTAGGGATAAGGGAAAACTCTAAAAAGTTCACTCTGGTGTGTCACATACCTTATTGTTGTACCTTTCAACTGTCTCCTGTTAACATGGCTACAGGAGTATGGAATAGCTATATAATTTTAGTCACAAGTAATTCCATACACTATCAAACTCATTTTGTAACATTTTAGGTTACACAATGAACTTGCAAGACATTTTCTATGTAAATACATATATAATTTTCTTTTTTAACTTTATAAAAAAATACTGGTAGCAGAGGAAGTGTAATACCAGATGCTACGTACATATCGAGCAGTTAGCCATTTATTTAAAATTGCTGATTTTTTTTTCAAATTTATAATACAAAGATCAAATTGGTTGGTTCTTTGTGTCACAGGAGCACCAGTAACTCATCCAGTCCAGTAAGTCATGGAACTACTTCCTAATACCTATAGACACAGCTTGAAGCTTAAATATTGTAGAGCCCTTTTGGCGGATTCTGGTCTGGTACTGCCAAGGCATGGCTAGATAGACTCTTACATTGCTGGTCGATAGTTTCAGTGTGTCTTATAAATCAAATTAAAATAAGATTAGTTTCATTGGGTGGGCAGATTTAATATTTTCCCCTTCTTTTTTTGTGCCCAACCAGTGGCTTTGTGCTAATCTACTGGTTGGGCAACAGTTTGATTTTCTGATTTTCCATGGGCCTTACCATTATGAAAAAGTGATTTCAACATCGTTCAACAATTCACTGCTTATGCTAAACTAATCCTTTCAATTAATCTGTGATACTATCCTTAGACCTTAATCAATTGGATTATTGTTGAGGATCAAAGTGTGATAAGTTTCTGAATGAGCTTGTTATTTGGGGATAAGTCTGGACCTTTTCTTTTCTTAAGAAAAAGGTGGAGGGGGGGGGGGGGGAATTATTCTCTTATACTTATACTTGAGGTAGCCCACATTGGTTTGGTTGTTGGTTTTATGCATTTCTCTGATATGAAGATGACAATTTGGATGCAAATTAAACTATTCGTTTATAATACGAATAGTTACCCGAGTGGGCAAATGGACAAGCCTAATATACATGGTGGGCAATAATAATTTGACCGGGTGGGCAAATGAGTAATTTTTTGCTGTCATGGAGTGTGATTCAAACCCACTTACATACGGTAGTAAACCCTCCGACTCGTAGGCGGATACAAGAGAGAGACTGTGAAAGAGCTTCTGAAATACTCTTGAGAGAGATTTTGGGTTTGAGAATAGAATCCATCAATCCATGCCACAGTGAGGTTTGTTTTTGAACATTCCACTAACCAGACAAACGGAAATGAGCGGATTTTCATTTGCAAATGGAAGGAAGGTAAACGTCTCATCGGCATGTAGGTACTTCAATCGGGCAGTGAAAAGGTCTGAGAAAATCTTGGCAATTATCGCCGACTCCGTTCTCTGCTTCAGCTTCTTGGGGTTTTTTTTCTTTCTTTTTTTTTCTTTATTGGGTGGTAGAGTGTAGGAGTTAAGGAAAGAGCCCTTTTGTAGTTTGTAGTCCTTGAGCTAAATTTAGAAAGACACTGAAGGGTTAGAAGAAAGGACACTGTTTGCCAAAGTACTCCTTAAGCAATTCTAATACCCGACTCATGCATCAACGAATTGTGTTGGCCGTGGCTATTTTTAGCATGCACCGTGGGAGTACGGAAAAGCCTGACAGTCAACATATATATTTGTACACACACATATATGTATATGTCAAATCTGAGGGTTGGCTTCTTGCGTGGTAAACCGAATTTGCAATAGCCTACCATATAATTGTATTACTTCACTTCATCAAGATTGCAGATATGTCTGATTTCGAGCGCCCTTTCCAAAAATACATCCGTCGGATAAAAATAGAATGAAAAGGTGTGGTTGGTCTTGAAAAGGAAAGGATAGAGGGTGGAAGGTTGTAAAGATCATCATCAGTTAAATGCCCCCTCACTCTTTTAACAAGACTAAAATAGTGCTTCTCTTATAAGGTTCAAAGGTACAAATGGCAAAAGTTCCACAATTGTAGAAAAGAGAAAATCATAAAAAAGCTAAAAAAAAAACTAGTTCGAGCGCCTTTCCAAAAAATACATCAGTGGGATAAAAATAGAATGAAAAGGTGTGGTTGGTCTTGAAAAGGAAAGGATAGAGGGTGGAAGGTTTTTAAGATCATCATCAGTTAAATGCCCCCTCACTGTTTCAACAAGACAAAACAGTGCTTCTCATATAAGGTTCAAAGGTAAAGATTCCAAAAGTTCCAAAATTGTAAAAAGAGAAAATCTAAATAAAAAACTGAAAAAAAAGTAGTCCGTCCAATTATATATGGACATAAAAGTTTCTTAGCAGTTTTGAAGATATCTGTACGGCAAGTAAAAAACTACCTTCAAATCTGTAAAATTTATTTTTCTTTCTTTTCTATTTTCCTTTTATGCATTTTGGGCCTTGTTGACAAAATTGGCTGTCATTATTTAAGTTTCAAGTTTATGAAAATCCAGTATAAATACATGAAAGTACATATTTATGAAAAGGATAATTCCTATTAGTGGATTTAATTATAAGAGACTATCAGTACAGAACATTGCATACAGCAGTTAAATTTTTCTTACATAAATTTCAATGTTAATGTGGAATTTTTGCTTTGATCAGCGACATTGCTTCGGCTTGAGAAAATTCATGTAAATATTCGACCACAATTAGATACCATCATGTTTGGCATGAGATCTGTAGCTCCTCATTATGTTCTGCGTGTAACTTGTGACTCTGTTAAAGGAGAGAGTTAGACGTATATAAACTAGTGTATTTGTGAATATAATCTAAACAGTCCTGTAGAGTCAGGGCATATAATACACAAGTGGTCAATAACAACAAAAATTTTAACATGCCATACTTTCAGGTAATTCCATAAAAAAAAATAAAAAAAACACAAATTTCACCACTAAGGGCTCAAAACTTTTTAAGTGACCTAAGAAATTTTGTGGGGAATGGAAAAGAACAGGGGGAAAATGCGGGTTTTGGCACCAGTAATCGAAGCTGAAAACTAGTGAAGGGCAAACAAAAGCGGAAAAAAAGGAAAGAAAATGCAAACTGCAACTATAAGAATATATCAGCCTGATGAGATCATTAAATCTGTCTTTTATATTTTTATTTATTTTTCCTAAATAATGGAATTAATTTGGAGAATCCTTCATCAGTTATTGGATCGAAGTGTTCCCGCCATACACATTCTGTCCAAGCATAAAATTATGCAAGTAAGAAAAAGGGGAATTTCTTTCGAAATCCCTTTCTGACTTTCTGAGTTGCATGGAATGAAACTGCGGGGTGTAATCTCTGGTTACAGGGTATGCAAGGTACTGTGGCTTCTGACTTGCATCTTCAGCAAAGAAATGACTATAGAGAGATCACCACCAACTAAGGGCTAGATAGCTCAGTAAGTAGAGCACTGGGCTTGTAATCCAGAGGTCGCTGGTTTTGAATCCTGTTCTTGCCATATATTTCTTTGCTCTCATCCATTAAACATAAAATTATAACTTCTGCAGTTGTCGATTTTTATCATTACGTGTGTGAACATGCAGGCTGCAAGTCATTGGGAACCTGAATGGTTACAAAGTGCAACTTGTGTGTCAAAGAACTATTGTTAGATCTTAAAATATGCGGTTACTATGGACACTTTCAGGTGCGGTCACAAAAAAAGTTAAGATCTTTTTCTTCAGTTTTGCTGCAATTATTCATTTTGCTGCAATTATTCATTTTGTTGCAAAATGATGAACTGGCAAGATTATTAGGAAATGATGACTTTGTGGGCATATTTCATCACTTTGTTTCAAACTGTTGAACTTTGGAAATATAGCATATATATATATATATAATATATATAGCAATCAATTTATCTTTCCAGTCCAAACTGTTTTAATTAATGACATTTGCCAAGTACTCACTTTGTCAGTTTGCAGCAAAATGGTGAATTCCTCACTTATTAATATAAAGGGAGTTTTTACATTTTGTTGCTCAACACCAATAACTGAACAATGAATTATTTTGTTG
Source organism: Apostichopus parvimensis (assembly GCA_000934455.1). Lineage (NCBI taxonomy): Eukaryota > Metazoa > Echinodermata > Holothuroidea > Aspidochirotida > Stichopodidae > Apostichopus > Apostichopus parvimensis. The sequence goes on along the minus strand of KN888919.1, from coordinate 52,381 downwards.
ACAATTGCTACCAAATTTAGAAAATAGACCTACACGTTTTGACGGCACCTTAACGTTGCCATACTTTACAGACAGAATCCTACTGTTAGTAGCAAAACAACCAAACAGGAAATTGTGTGTGCTAGTTATGGTGCAATATCTATTTTTGGTTTTCATGGGAATTTCCCCATGTAAAATACTATGTATAATATGTATGGGGGATTGGCAGGCTTCTCCTTTCTGCTAAATCAATGATGACACTGGCTTTTCCTGTCCTAGCTTAATGATATTGTTGTTGAATTGTTCTATACTTAGTAAAATTGCTTTCAAAAGTGTATTTCTGCTTTCGTAGCAAGAATGGGGCAATAGTTGGAAAAGCCTGCCAGGTCATTTTGCCTTGGCATATTTGCAGTTTGGAGAACTGAGTTTAGAAGTTACAAGAACTGGGGAAAGGAAAAACAAGGACACAGGAATCATGAGAATATATTGTACTCTCAAATCATACGTTTACATTCCAAGTACAAGAAGTTTGCATTAGAAATTACCTTGCCTTCACCCGCCATAGATGCCTACAAACACCCCTGATCGTTAACATTTTATATGACATTGTCAGATTTCTGTTGAGGTCACTAGTCTGCACCGGAATGCCTTTTTTCTCTTTGGTGCATTTTCTTATGCTGTTCTCCTGTATGATATTCTACTGTAGGTGTATTTCCAAATTACTTTACAAATCCTGGTATGTATTTCTGCATCTACAACTGGTGGCGAAATTGTAAACCAGTCAAATTGCCATTAGTTTGTAGCTTAGAGAATTCACTATCTAGGTCTGGTTGGAATCGAAGTCTCAATTTAAATGTGACGAATTGGACTACACAGGAAAAGAGTGTTTTATGTCATTGTTAGAGGATTCACTTAAATACAAAATTAAGTTTTATGTTATAGACCAATCATAAAACAATGCTCTCAGTCAAGGTTTTATTTCTACATCGTTTTTAACTGTTGAGAAATGGAATTATGTCCCATTAAATGTCTGAGGGTCACAGTTATTAAAAGTGGCTCAGTTGCTTAGTCTGACAAACAGACCATTAGGTTAGATACAATGCATAAATCCAATGGGAAAACATAAGACATTTATCACCTCAAATGACACACGTTTACAATGCATTAGAATTTTGTCAGGGACCTATAGTGTTGAATGTCAGCTTTAGGCGCTTTGTTGTTAATATGAAGATAAAAGAACATAGATTTGGTTGAGTTATTACAACTTATAGAACGATGACGGATTAACATCAGCATTTATTCCTGCACGAGGAGAAGCAGACTGGCATGATCATTTTATCCTTAAAGGGGCATTCACGAGATTTGTAATCTTGAATTGTGTTCGATGTGCCCACTGGTTCCCATCTCATGAATATTAATGAGTGGGCTGGGCTTAACATAAAATTCTTCAAATGTCAGTATCTCTTCAACAGTATGTCCTATTTAGTTCATACTTGACATGGTGATATAACTACAAAGTAAGCATATGCTATTAACAACAACAACTTTGACCTCATTAATGTTCATGTGTTGGTAGGACTTACTGGGAAAATAGTCAAAAATAGCTTGTAGACATGATATCTCAATAAACAAAGATTGAATCAATGTCATAGGCACTGTAGTTAGATCCAGTCTGGTGAGTGCAAGAACCTATTGAAATTGGTAGAGGTCACAGGTCACATGAGGTTGACAGGCGTCAAAGTCTGAAAACCTTTTAAACATGATAACTCCAAAATCAAAGCTGCAATTAATCTGTCAATGCTCCGATTGTATGATTTTATTTTGGTGAACATAGTTTGGTCAAACTCAGTTCAGTTAAGTTTTGTGAAGGGGTTCTATAAGTCTTTAACTGAACATACAGTCATCCAGGAAGTTCAAGGAAAGTTGAGATGGAGTATTGCTTTAAGCTTACTCAAGTGGCCCTTATCCAATTTCACTCTCTGAGCATCGAGGGGTCAAAGGGTTATCTCAATTGGCCTGCAATTGGCCATTTGTTTTGTGATTCATACCAGATGACTTGAAACTTGTCAAAATATTTTACAATCTCATATAATCGATCTCAGGTAGAGGCTCTGTCTATAACATATCTTAAAGGGTCTTTATTTGAAATTGGAATAATAATTTAATACTGTAAAATGGTAAAATCCTTACCAGTGAATAAAATGGTTGATTCTTGGTCAACATGATAACTGATACCTGATACAGGTCTTTCTTTTAATTGTTGCCACATTAGTCAAAAGATAATCCTTTCCATGTTGGCGTGCACAGGTTCAGAATATTAACATATATGGCTGACCACAGTATGAGTATGTTTAGGTATATCGCAACCACTAAACGTTTACATTTTCTGGATGTATAACATATTGTCCAACACAGACAGTTGTGAGGCACTCACAAATTGAGAGCTATTAAAAATTGTAATCCATTCAGATCTTGTTGTTATGATGTCATGGATCAAGCAACACTGAAAACCATTTGTTGACGAAGCAACAGCGTGTATCGTTTTGGTTTTATGCAACAGATGGAGAGATACTGCGATACCTGAGGTTATGCAAGGAGGGTAACGCTAAGCAACTGCGAACAGAGAAACAACGCTGTCAGGGGCTGTTTAAGAAGATGGCCGAGGAAGATTCAGATGGTTAAGTGAACTGGTTGCTTAATATCTACACGACGAAAAGCAGGTACAGTCTGAAAGAGTTCTTCAAAGATCATCGGCTATTTGTTCAGAAATTTGCTATACAGTCATCAAAATGGTCACTCATGTACACACTCCCCCCCCCCCCAAAAAAAACAAAAAACATTTCAACCTGAAAGCAATGGCATGGGATGACTTCAATTTAACTGTCAAGTTTGGAAATCCTGGACTCTGGAAATAAGTTTGAGGGTTAAAAAATCTCTATTGAAAGCTTTTGGTTTTAGGCAAATTATAGCAATTTTTAGCATGTTAAAAGTTGTAGGCAATTTCTGATATAGACATTATAACACTCATAGCTCAGATTTTTTACCACTCATTCAGTGACATTGTATATGCTGACTCACAGGAGATTACCAAAGTTAACCTTGCTGTCAACACTGTCCCCTCCCCCTCCCCTCCCCCATCCTTCCATCCCATTCAGAACCAACTTGCTTTCTACTTCTTGCATACAATTTAAATTCCTTGAGTCCTACATATATACAGTATACAGTCTTAAATGATGCTAGAGGTAAACTTACTTTAAAATGTTTATCACTTTTTTGTCCCCCCCCCCCATAAAAATACAAAGAATTCATTTATGTAAGTTGCCAACAGTGTACTTGGTTTCATTGTAAGTTTGATTTTTTTCAACAGTGCCGAACTGCTTTAGTGTGATGTATTTCTCTGGATAGAGGCATTTCTCTGGATAGAGGTATGAGATAGATGACCAGCTTGGGGCATTTCTTGGAGGATGTGTCAACCTTTCCACTCTTCATAAAGCAACTTCATGTTTGAAATCGCTGCCTCTCCTTATCATAGCTCCACAGCATGGCAGTTGCCCTCAACACCAAGATGAAGCTGGCCTGCTTTGTAAACTACAATTGCGATTATTCTTTACATATTGTTCCATTCCTCGCTATTCTGTTTCAGTGCAGAGCATATCAGCTTAAACCGCACACAGTAATTTTAAAAATAATCACAAAATTTGTTTGGTCTTTTATTTGAGCTTGCATAGAACTAACACATTAATGTAAGTTATGTAACAATCTGCCTGGGTTGACAGAACTGTGAAATGTGATTTGAATTGTTAATATTTTTTTAAATAATCTACTAGTGAAAAAAGAAAAAGTAGCTAGGAGGGAGGCTTTGTATCATTCACAACCATAATAAAATCAGTGTTTAGTAACAGTTGTCTAATGAACATTATAATTTCAGAGCATAAATTCATCAAAACAAATTATTGTAATTTGGAATGAGTTTGTACAGCTCAGAATGAGAGTAATACAATGCATCACCATTTAGAACAATATTAGCTTGCTAGATCATAAGCGAAGGCTGGGCGGGTCACAGGTTTGTACTCATCACACCCCCACCCATAGGGAGGGGTAAGGGCACTGCTTACCCATAGGGCGGGGTAGGGGCACTGCTTACCCATAGGGAGGGGTAGGGCACTGGTGACCTAAACAAGAGAAACAGCTTGGGTGTTGATTTAGTGTTACCGTAAAAAATGGACGCCATTCAAAACGAAAAATGTCGGAAGTAATGAAGTGTTTGGGGGAGGGAATGGGGGTGGTGGGGGGAGGGGGTGGGAAAGAAGGGCAGCCTCATCTCAGAGAAATGGATGTATCAGACACTTTTTTCACCATTTTCAATCATCTTGTCAGTGCCAAGTTGGCATTTTTCATCCATCCCTATCTTGCCCCCTCTTCTCGCTTCCCTGTACTAGTGTTGACAAATTTACTAGTACTAGTAGTTCGCATAGTGCAGCATGGGACTTGCACATGGCATGGGACGGGCCAGACATCGCAGCCGTCGCTAGCTCAACTGACGAGGCTGGAGCCTTGAAACAAGCGGCTCATTTGGCTTTGCGGATGGCAAAAAATTTGAATTGGACCTTTTGCAACAAAGAGGAAATCAGCACCGTTGGGAACCCAAACCTTGGCAATGCCTTTAGGCACCTCTGCAAGTTTATCGTCATCAAGTGATTTACACTGTTATTCTTTTGAGCAAGAAAAGTTATTTGTCGACCAGCGATGCACTGATCAACAAGACCTTTACAATGTGACACGAACAGCAAACATCACAAAGTGAAATGAACTTCACACTCCTGTAGGAGCAGTCCAAGGAGCCTTTGGCCGGGGGGATGGGGTGGGGATGGGTGGAGACTATACCTTTAGAAAGACTTAAGATTTTTTTTGGGTTCTTTCCTCACCATTTTCTAGTGCTTGACATACATTTTGCTACAGCAGGTGGAATTTGAAGTGCAGGTACAAGCAAACAAACATTTCTTTGTTTACCCATGGTTTTTAGCTGAGTCATAATTGACTGACAGTCAGCAATAACTGGGTAACTCAAAACTAAATGGCAAAGTCACCATTGTGTCCATTTGTCTGCTTAGAAATATTTTTGGCAATAGTACTTCAGTGATTCACTAAAGGAAAGGAATGTAAACTGACGAGGGAAATAAATTGGTAATCTGATTTCTTTGACTTTGTAAGCTTTGATTCTTAATGTAAATGTATTCAGGGGGTGTGTTGTACTATTCTTATGTATACTTAGCATTGCATGTTTAACCCTAACTACTACTCATGACTGGTACTAAGGAGGTTCCTTTTTCCTTTTCCAGATGTAGTCGGCAGAATCACAACGAGAATAATTACCTAAAACAGCTCGTGCCTCATGTTGTGACCGCTTTCATTAGCTTAAACATGACGTTCATTTAAGTACAACCATTCCTCCCTTTAACTTTGGAAGATGGGAGGGGGTGGGGGTGGGGGGTGACCATTGTTGTTTGTACAGCAAGACAACTGAGTTATTAAATTGCAGGAGGGCATTAAAAACCTCTAAATCAAACTCTAAATAGCAATGAACGATGTAGGGAAACCCCCCCCCCCAAAAAAAAAGAAAAAAAAAAGGAAAACAAAGAAGCATTGGCAACTACAACATGACAGCACTAACACCAAAACCCTTGACAAGAATGTGAAATATAATGGGGGGGGGGGGGAAGAGAGTGTAAAAATGTTTTTTTGTTTCTTGAAACTGATCAAAGTTGTATAGAAGAGCCTTTACACTTTCTTTGAAAACATGTCTCAAACCTATCCTTGGACAATTTGTTACAATTGGTGTGACCTCACTTGTATGAGAAAAAGAGAGAAAGGGGCATGATTTCATGAGATATTTACTCATGCCCCTACCCTCCCCCAACCCCCCTCCCCTCACCCCTTCTTAAAAAGTCACATGAGAAGGATATCTGCTTTTACAAGAAGTAATAATAATAATAATATAAAGTGCTGATTGTTGAGGTAATCTATAATGCTTTGTTGTATGGTTGAAAAACATACATCTCTTGTTCAATACGATAGAGGTATAAGGGGAAGGTGTTTCACTGTATTCATTCATTTTATTCATTTATTCATTCCAGTATAAATATGAAAATTATAAATAGGAGTCATAAAATGTGTGAACTGATTTTTCCAAGAAACACCTCAAGGGTGGATTTGGTCTTTCATGAGAAATTGATTCATTTCAGATCACCAAACAACCTAGCAAATTTGCACAGTCATAAGAAATAATATCTTTGTTATTATCATCTTCTCTTTCCCCATCCATTTTTTTATCCCTCCAGACAGACTTTTTCAGTTTTAAATTGATGCAAAAGGTAAAACCCCTTTGTCTTCTCTAGTCATCATTATTTCAGTTACACTGTCATGGAGATAATCTGTAAAAGGGAACAAGCAGTAATCCTACCCTATTCCTCAAAATAACCCCCCCCCCCATCTTTCCTCCCCCAGTAGGAAACACACACATTCGTCCTCCTGTCCTCTGCACTTACGCACAGCTAACTTACATATATCTGAAGATGAATTCAAGTCCGTTATCACATTTATTCCTTATTTTTAGTTCTAATTCAATTTTGCGTAATTTATTCACGGAAGCAAAATATACAGACATCGCCCACCTAAATCTCGAGTGACATAATCTTTTGTAAGTAGGGAACACCCCTGTCCGTCCTTCTGCCTTGTACGCTTACCCCACTTACATATATCTGATGATGCTTTCAACTCCGTTATCACATTATTACTTATTTTTAGTTCTAATTCAATTTTGCGTAATTCATTCACGGAAGTACAATGTATACAGACATCGCCCACCTATAACTCTCAAGTGACATGATCTTATGTAAGTAATTTGCAATTGTTTCTTTCCACAGTCCATCTGAACTCCAGTGTCTCCGTTTTTGTTTCCATTTCTATCTTTTATGAAACTAAATAATGTAACACTAAATTTTCGTTGACTAAACTCTTCAACTTGGTCGCTTGATTTGAAGAAAGATAACAATGTTTACAAAATGAAAAGTATATGTGACTACGAATCATTTTCAGGGGGGATTTACCCCTAACGTCATTACCATACAACGTTCAATTATTAACAACTTGGGGGCAAGTCGCGACTTTTAATGCTGCGATCAAAATACATTAAGAAATGTGCTGAACATCAGGATTTTTTGAGCAGACGTCAAGGCCTCCTCAACGAAAATGATCAACTCTGTGTTCGTAATCTGGCCAAATCACTGACGTTGTATCTGTTTTTCGAACCCCCCAAAATGGGATCGCGTTCTGTTACTCGGACGTTTTTCAATAAGTAAGTAACGTATTGTGACAACATAGGCCTATAGTAAGCATCACCATAAAACTTTTTAACTCATGCATAAACCATGACATAGAATCCACTTCCTCTGTGCCTGTCACACACCAGACAAAATGTGTTTACATGTCAGTTGTTTGAGAGAAAAATACAAAATCATAAAAGTGGAATGGAAAAAATAGTAATGTCCATAAACATGTATTTGACATAAAAATCAACGAGGTGTTTGAAGACACATATCTTCTTCTCGCTATTTGTTGATAGAATAGTTGATTATATTTGCAGGGGAGTGCAGGGGGAGGGGTTCGGGAACCAGGTCGGGAACCGCGGACGACTAAGACACCTATCAAATTCTTCATGGATTCATGGCACAGTCGTTGGTGTATGCGAATACATTCTTCATCCCATATTTCCCCACCGGGGCCCCTTGTTGGCCCGTGGCTGTAGCCCGACCTCCGGTCCCGGCCTTCTCGTCGGGCCTGTTATGGGTGGTGTGGCACCTCTGTTATAAGCTTGATAGTAATATTGCTTGTAATGGAGCATTCTGGATTATGATACTTAATTTAGACAAATATAACAGAGCCGCTTCTGTTTCCCGCTTATCTCTCATACATTAAAACTATAAGTGAAGTGTTCTCGATAAGCGCATTCCGAGCCAAAACCGGCCCGCGATAGATTTCAATTCGGCCCGCGAAATAAAGCGGTCCCGCACAATCTTGTACTAGTCGGTGATAATGTGGGGCCTTAAGGCCTTCGATTTGAGCACCATTACGCCCCATACACCCTGCATACCACCTAGGTAGGCCTATAGTGAGAGTTTGGTTCTGTCTTTGACCTTGCTCCATTTCCCCATCCTGGCCAGGCTCGTAGTAAATTAATTGAAAACCCCTTCTGTAGTGCTTCCTCTGAAGTTTTGCATGTGCGAACGTTACAAACTGGAGCCATCAGTATGTTACTATAACTTAATCACATGGTGACGATCGCCCGAATCCTTTACGCAAATCAAGTTCATTCTCTTTGAAAGTGTTGTAAAGTTAGATTTCCCGAAAACCATGGTTCATTCACACAAGTATATAGTAATTTATATATATTTTCTTGAGCCCAAGACAATTATGTCGGTGCCTCTTATACTATAAACAAAAATATAATATTTCGTTTGTGATCGAGGCTAAGCGTTTTAAGGGAGAAAATTGATTAATTGCAAATACATCCCCAACCAACGTTTGTTCTGATCTTTTTACTCGTTAAAGACGATGGTGCCAAAGAGTACTATAATACGCCTATGCAGTGAAAGTCATTCGAAAATGGGTGTAATTTTAACAGTCGATCAGAGAATTATTGAGTTTGACCTGTTTATTTCGGAGAACGACGACAATATTCTTCTTAATGGATAATTAACGTGCCCTTCTGCATAAGCATATCTTCAACTGAAGTCATATTAAGAAAGGGACTACAAGACTGGTAATAACACATCTAAATTCCAGGATGTCTTTCCAATCTGATATTATTGACTCGTACACGAATGTATTTTTTTCAATATTATCTAGCCTTTCAATGCCATACAAATATGACCACTCATACAACACAGTTTTGTTAGTCTAATAAGTAGATAGCAACATTCTGAGCTTCTGATGAATCGTGCAATTACCAAAATGAATAACATCCGACCGAATTTGACAGAATGCCAAGAAGTTGCGAACGATCATTTGCACGGAGCCCTTCGATCACATAAAATCAAAATTAGCTTAATTCTGACGGATGAGCAGCCTTCCTTCGCGACGGAAGTGAACTTCCTGCGCTGCTGTGGAAAAGCTGGATGTGACAAGAGAAAGACGCCGCCGTGTGTGCACGATTACCATAGACACCTTGACTATAGTCCACTGTGCATTATTCACTGCAGATATCTTCTCAAGATGAATACTTCCGACTGAATATATGCATATATCTACGGATACCGGTACAGGGCGTATTAGAATATAGAGCTCAATGGGCTGTTGAGAGACAGATATAGAGCGATAAACAGTATAACGTAATGTTCATAGTCGAAGCAGATCACAAATAGTCTGGTTTGAGCTTTAATTATTAATAATATTATTTTAAAAAGACTAAGGATGTGACATAATTCTTTTCTGTGAATTTGGAATCGATCGATGCCTATGAAAATAGTTCCATACAAAGAGATAGAAACGTTCCTCGGAAAATTATATTTTGACTCTTCATCGGAACTGACATACAGGGTCAAAGTAAAAGCTAAGCTATACCTGCTACAGCAATATGCACCTTACAGTAGTCACTGTTTTTTATATATTTTTGTAAATTACTTCTTGTTTTAAGGCCAAACAGAATGGGATATTAGAAAAGTTAATATCGAAACCCTTTCATATCTGAACCTGTCCATAATGTGAGGTGTTTGATAAACATGAGACATGCATAGGAGTCATCATTATCAAATGATAGGCCTATTTCAAGGAAACGATCATTTAGCAATAAACGTGATGAATATATGATATTGCAAGTTTGTGAACGCCGCAATCACAAACACCTGTTTTTATGTTAACGGCTAACCTGCGTGTTGAATGATGTAACGTGATTGCTTGCCAACACACATTACTAACATCTTCATTACTGTAAGTGCAAGCTAGGTTCGTTGCTATGTTAAATGTCCTTTCTAATACTACATAGCACATAATGGAACTGTTGTGATGAATTAGTGTGGGCTGAAGTATAGCCACCCCAAAATAGTAAGGGTCAGCTGCCAATTGCATGTTTCAACTTAAAATAATTACTTTCCCATTGAACATAATTATATGTTTTGATTATTATCACCATTCATACAATGGAATTATCTTGTCGGGTTTTGACAGTTTTATATCATTGGTATAAATAATATTAAAGAATTGTAAGGGATCTCCATTTATTTGTTTATGTCTTGTTTCGTAGAACGTGTTAGCATCGTCTACTTTAGATGATGCATTGAATTGTGGCCTCTGAATGGCGAACTTAATACACACGACAAGTTTATGCTGACATATAACTCACGGCTATAATTTGCCTGACCAGCAAAAGCCATCTCACAACGGGCAAACATTTTATATCCTCCTCCTTCAGGATGAAGAGAATTAAGGAGGAAAAAACCCAGTCAGTCAGGAAACAAGAATATGAGTCTCCGCCTTATCCGGTTTCGTCACTGACTAGTCAGTTGCTGGGCAACGGTTGTGACGTCAAGATCGGAGAATCATTCATAAAATTGTGCGACTCTATGGCCATGAAACAAGTTTGCGGTTGAGAGACGGTTACGGGTTGTACTTCTGAGAGACCGTCTGCATACACCAATATATGTATAGCTATGGGTTTCGGTTTAGTTGTTAATAACCGGCACCTCACGGAGGCGAATGACAAGTCGTGAGGACACATTCGATTGCTATAGACCTTTGTGTAAAGGGTGAGACCGAGAAGAATTACTGATTTGACATCATAGACAAGTCGTTTCACTGTTTGTCATGTGAACACAATTTTGCGGTCTCTTTTATTGAAAATTAGCTGGTTTTCTTCGTAACCATGCGGTAGTGATTCACGCTATAAGTAAGGATTTCAGCACAAATACATTTACATGCATGGTTGTGCCAGTAACGGCACAGCTGATGATATAGCCTCGAGAAAAGTCGGTTTCTTTCTCCACAGGATAGATTAGAGTTAGTATAGGTTTTATGATATTTTTAGCCTAACGATAAGCCTTCAACACATTCTCAGCCGATATTACCGTACTGGACATATGCTAATTACACATTAAGGTGCAGAAACGGAGAAATACGGTCGGCTACACGTGCATGGAAGTGTCGGAACTTTTCTTTTCACTTTAATTAAACTGGTAAAGATGAGTTATAAATGATCGCCTAACCAAGCATTTTCACTGATCATCATGAGCTGCGTATAGGATATCATGTAAGCAACGGAGGCTTCTGATGGCAGCATGGACACTTGGCAGAGTGTATAACCTAATCCCGCCAGCCTTCCTGGCACGAGTGTGAGAATGAGTACAAATCCACAAGTACTACAGGCAACCTTGCGAGAATACGAGTATATACAACGTTACGGACCCACTTCAAGTCTGGATAGTAGTATATGTATGTATACGTATGATGAACCCGACGAGACACGGATCGGATGACAATAAGCCACCGGTACATCCCAATACCCCCCCCCCCTCACCCCACCCACTCCCAAAAAAGTAACGACAATATTCAAGAGTATATACAGCAAAGCCTACATTGAAATGCAATATATCCAATTAGAGGCACAACCTGGTCAACGATTTTAGAGTGAATTCTAAACCTCGTATATGTTGGGCATATAGAGTCTATAGCTTATATGTACGTGGTACCCCCCTTCTTCTACCCAAGAGCGTAGGAACCGGGGGGCTGGGGGGGGGGGCGCCAGCCCCCCCAGTGAAAAATATGGAGGGGCGGAAGTATCATTCCGCCCCCCCCCGCTTCGCAAGTCAGAAAACCCCTTTTTCATTTCCAAATGAGAAAAAAATCTCATTTGGAGCACCAAATTGCATCTAAGGCCAGGTGAAAATGCAAAATTATTTACAAAATGGAGTGGGTGTTGAAGTGTGCTATATATATTGCACCAAATTGCATCTGAGGCCACCTGGAAATGCAAAAAAAATTCCAAAGGGGAGGGGGACACCCCCTCCCCTTAGACCCCTCCCCCCGCCCCCCCACTCAAAAGTACCTTCCTACGCCACTGCTTCTACCCCCCTTTTGCTGTAAAGAGAGAGAGACTTCTAATGATTACGACGTTGAAATGGCAAATTAAAACTCAAAAAATCTACCCTACATGCAGTTTTACATGTAGTTATATGCATTGCAGGACCTAACATTGTAGTTTCGTCATTTACAATTTGTTACCAGAATTGTGTGTACATATTTGTATAAGTATATGAGGGTGCGGTAAATCGGTAACAATGTATTGTTCCACACTGCTTGTAAAAGGTGTTCTATTTTAAATGTCAACGGAAGCGACTATATAAAGACGACGGGAAAGATTCTAACCTCAAATAATGACTGGTAAAATGAATACAATATAAATAAGTTCCCCGTATATAGCAACACACTGTCCCCTAACAATCCAAGACGTTATTTGCGAAAGCAAGTCATGCGTTGAAGGATTGTAATCATATTTCCTTTTCTTTTGAAGAGTTCATGGAATAAACTGTAAAGTGCACACTTTTTGCGGTTACATGTTTTTCAAGCTTTTGAAATTGCAATTATCGCCTCAGGTATAACACTTTTTATGCAGAGTCGAACGTCCGCTGGGTGGGAAGTGAGGATGAGGTGGGAAGGGGGGG
>KN888919.1:23854-38622 GCA_000934455.1 Apostichopus parvimensis | reverse complement strand
CGGTAAAGGGATGGTAGTGGAAATCTGGGACAGGGGATGTTGGACTATACGTGCACGGTAATGGAAATATATCTAAGATTGGAAAATGGTAACTTGATGGATACCCTGCATGGACACACGAATGCTTCCCGTATCCTTCAGCACATATTCCCCATACTGCTAATTTTGAACTTAAATTCTTTCAAGAAAGAAACTGGAGCATACATTAACACAATACTCCAAACTTCACTGTACCGTGTAACATTGATTGCCAAATACTTCTTACATGTTATATGATTGGGACAGTGACCATGAAATTAGGATTATGGTATTTACAGTTCAGTATCAGGAACCTTTTGTTAGTATAAAGAAAAGACACCCCAAGATAGAGCCTGAGCTCTAAAACGAAACAATTCAATCTACCTCTCTACCCCAGTCCCTTTAGATCAGTGGTTCCCAACCTTTCTTGAACAGATAGCCCAAACGATCTCTCCTCGTTGGACCATTACCCACATATGTATAGAAATACTGGCATTAAAAAACCATTCCTTGTGTAGGAGTGCATTCGATGCTATAGTTATATGTAGTCGCACAGTACCATATTCATTATGTCACAAAAAAAGCATCGGCTCGTAACCCCCGACTTCCCCCTTCCCTGGGTTATTTTACCCACAGGTTGGGCGCCAGTGCCTTAGATTGTGACTGTAACCATGTGATCATGAGTTCATGACAGTGTTACGTCAAGTGAAAGTGGCCCCGTATCCCGAATTCGTTGGAGAGGTGATTGTTAGCTCAGTGAGGAGTGAGTATGAGGAGTGTTAGCTCAGTGGTTAACGCCAGTGCCTTTCAATCATAAGGTCACGAGTTCGAGTCACTCCAAAATTAATGTATGTCGTCCAGTTACAGAGTTGTTGACATTTGACAAATCATAATCATGGACGTTAAATATGAATCGAAGAGACTGACTTCGGTCAGCTTGCGGCTTTGATAAGCCAATGATGGCTTCTTCGCGAGTTCCTGCTTGCAGGAGGATCTAAAATACATACATACATACACATACATTGTACACATATTGCTACAAGGCCGAGGGCGAGCAATGCTTACGTCGCTGTGCTGTCAGCCTAGAGGTGTAGGGCTGTATACTAAAGAGTCTCAATACGCTAATTATTGGCTTTCGGTAGACAGTTTCATTCATGATACTTGAATAGATGACCTAGTTTAATACCTTTATAAGAGGTTATTGATCTACAATTATGTTACCACAAAGAACATGTATCGATTTTATACTGGACGATTTCCGTCAGTCCGACCGTACAGCTTCCAATCCGCTTTTACGTTGTTAAACCAGAAAGCTCCTTCACGCTTTCTTTTTTGGGTGTTATTACCTACCAACCGTCTCTGGCACAATATAAAATGTTGCCACCAAGCCTAGAATCGAAGCCTATAACAGTTCACCGTTACATTAACTAACCATTGAACTTAAGGCATATAGCTGATTAGTGTTTTAGCAGGAGCCGCACCTTGTTAATCTAAATTGTTTGCTTTGGTTTTACCCTTGTATGTGCGTTTCATATTTTCATATTAATGTAATGATGCATTAATGCAATATGGATTGCGCTTACTTTCTAGAGTGGCAGTAGTTTCCATTAATAGGTGTGGTCGGGTTGTGGTGGTGGTGGAAAGCGTTTTACGAAATTTAGAAATAAATATAACGTATATGTAGCAGTCATTGGCACCAGGCAGTTGTAAAAACTTGATTAAGATCATTTGGAACAAATACATGCTTCTTACCTAACCCTTATGACACATAATGTGCGTATGTGTGGAATCGTATTATATCGACAGACTGATCAAAACGTACTGTGCGGAGGATATGGTCAGTATATGAACAAGGAACTCCCCTACCCTTGTCCGCGTCAACTGAATTATTCGGAAACCTTTATAAATATTCGACGTGATATATGTCGGCTGTTGAGCTATACCATTAATGTAGGGGGTAGGAAAATTGCGAGCTCTTCCCCCCATACACAATAGCTTATTCAAACTGGAATACTGTCGAACAAAACCGTATAAACCAAGCAGTATGGGAGAGTACTAGCAGTTACGTATTCAATGTCAGGAACGTGTAGTGTCTAATTGTCGGTTCACTGATGGGAACCAACTCAGTTGCCCCTCACCCCCTTCGTCCTCCTTTTTCACCCCATTGTGACCCATTTGTTTGTTTCCTGGTGAGTTATTTCAAACGATTCACGGATTAGTTCCATGCAATTTTGTAGAACTCTGAAAGTGTAACTGGCGACTTGTAAAATATTTGGACTATAAGGAATGCTAAAACCACACGACGTATACAATCAAGTTGCAAAGGAAACAGGATTTCCAGTTTTCCCCCTCAACAGAAATGTCAACAAGTGTTCACAGTTACTTTAAGTCATCGGCTCAATTGTTGGTCTGTAGTGCTTCGTGTTTTACATCAAAATGTTATCATCGTGAGTTACATATCTCCGTCTGCCCATTAGAGCATGTTATGTATTAGTATATACGCCCTGTGGTCAAACATTTGTGGATAAAGGATTCGTATAGTTTCCGATGACTAAGTCAAACTAACTGTACACCCTCAAAAACAGATAAACAAGGAGCAACCATACCCATTGACGTGAATTATTGCCACACAACATTAACCTAACTTAAGTTGACCTTTATAGTGAAGAATTTCAAAGTCTTCACCTTACGTAAGCATTCCCTCCTACAACGTCATGAAACCCATGTATTTTCTTTAAAGAAGTTTAATTTTTCTCGTAAATTTGCGGAGCACTTGCAAACGTTATTTGAATGAAAACTTATGTTATGTCGTGCCTAATGGTAATTATAGTATTATGCAAATATGAATGCGTTTATTGAACATGTGGGCGCATGGCACAGCTGGGAGTGTAGACGAAGAAACAGCAACAGAGAAACTTTAAGATAAGAAAGCGATGCTTTAGTTGAGCAATGATTAGCAATAATCATTGTCCCCTCACCCATGTTTACTTCTATACTCTGAGCATTAACATAGAGAATACCCTAAATTGACGATGTTCACTACTGATTATTGCGTAATAATTATTGATATTTACAAAAAATGAATACGCAATAACTAAACGCATTGTCATTGTGTAGTTCCGGCTAAACGGCTTCGATCTATTCCATTCCACACACTACTGAACTACTTTCTGTTTTGAAATTGTCTTGTGTTTAAGCAAGTTTGTGTGCCCTTCCCTAGGCCATCATGATCATTTTGTCATTTGAAATATGATTAGCAGATACGGTGTAAATACTCAGCGGAATCTTGCAAGTTTTGGACATTTTGATTTGCAGAAATGTAATTCGATGAAATTTGCATTTTATTCAAAAAATGTCATCAGCACGTCTCAATATGCAAGTTCTTTAGCTCATTGGTGTGTAGTATCTGATTATCCTACTTCGTTTTCAAAATTATTCACGTTGAGTTATCACAATAACATTGTTACATGTTCTTGGTTGATTCTGGAGTCATTGTAGGATTGAACTGTAGCACTTTCACATTGGCATACTGAATCAGCGGTATACATGGGGAAACTTCCCCCTGACCGGATGAAAACGACTTGAAGCAAGTCTTTCAGTAAGCCGATACCTTGACAAGGCCACAGAGAGGAAGTAAATTTGCATATCAAATGGATTTGGCGACAAACAAGAAACGTACTGTGGAAGAAATTCTTCCGCACTCGTCTAAATGTGGCTATAATATCGTGTTTCAAATTTGTAAACACATTGAATTGCACCCACATAACATCTAATTGATATTTTGTTCAATTTCTCGTCACTAGTTTGCGATATATATGGAAACTGAAAAGGTCTCAATGTTTGTTATTGTCACAGCTTAGAACTACTTTTCTTATGTGAACCTATTTGAGTGCTAGGGTAAATCATTTCCTCTCTGTGATTCATGGGGCTAGCTTGCTCTCAACATGTGTATTCTCGTACAGGTACATACTTAGCAAAGCTTCAGGATATCTCGTCGGAAAAAAGGCAAAAAGGATAATAATGGATTACATATGTTTTCAAAGGAGGTAGCATAAAGAGGAAATCCTCACTGACATGGAGAAAAAAGAGACACCGTTGGATGAGTGAGTATTTTTCAACCAAACACCGGCGATTTTCCTGATTAACTCTAACGTTATGCACTGACTTACCAAACGTTACGGTGCATAATATGTAGTTAGACATACACTGCTCCTCACGCTGTACTGTGCGGTGCAACAGTGTACAAAACCAATGCATAGATCATTACCTTAGTACATGTGTGTATTAGTATGTAGGTCCCATGCAGACATGTACTAATCGTAATGTATGTCAAATTGTAGGTCAGGATTTAATCAGGGGAGCAAATTCAGACACAGTAAATAATTATTTGATCAGCTTGAAAAGTTAACGCCAGAGCCATGTAATTATGGAGGTTACTAGGCTTAGCCCATTTGAGAAAAGCATACTTTCATTCAATTTCTGAACTGTAGGCCTAAGTTAAGCATGTCAGTTTGTTGTACGGCTATACTATTACTATTATTAGGCTTGGGCTTAAACGTTAGTACCTAAGTCTTCTAAGGCTTTTTGGCAGTCTAGATTTTGCATTCCAGTGCTCT
Source organism: Apostichopus parvimensis (assembly GCA_000934455.1). Taxonomy (NCBI): domain Eukaryota; kingdom Metazoa; phylum Echinodermata; class Holothuroidea; order Aspidochirotida; family Stichopodidae; genus Apostichopus; species Apostichopus parvimensis. The sequence goes on along the minus strand of KN888919.1, from coordinate 33,988 downwards.
TGCTTTTGTCATGTTATGAAAATATGTACTGGTGTTGTACTAGTCTAAATTAATGCAGGCCTATCATGCAGGTTGGCCTAAATATGTTGGATAGCAAGTTAGAATTAATATTGTGTCTTCATTCTGTAATTCGAATAAAATTGGACAGGAACTTTGCATGGTATTTTTCATAAATCTACTTATCACTTGCTGAGAAACCAATGTGCCTAGGCTCATCTAAGAAAAGTGCAGAAGTAATAGTAAGGGTAAGAGCCTTAAGTCCATTGTGAGTACCAACAAACTTTCACTCATTCTGTCTGCCTACATCATTTCTTTTGGTGTATATGTAAGGTGCACTGGGGTATTTTCTTAGGAACTTTTTCATCGCAAAATGTAACCTCAATCTAAGTCCATAGTATGTAAGGCTTTGATTGCAACTTGGAAGGTATTGAGAACTTCATCCATTTGTATCAGTGATTCTTAAAGTAAATGGAGTATTATAATCTAAGCTAAAACTTTTCTTGCAATGTTATCAAGAGGTCTTAAAGATTTTATGTATTTTATTATGTCATGTAGAACTTTGTATCATACTGATCTAGCCATGCCACATATACTTGAGTTTTCAGAGTACCCCTCAAATCTATTTGCTTACCTTCCATTATTCCAAATTATGGCAAATTAATTGCAAACTGATGCTTTTAAATGTCATTTTTTCAATTACTGATTGTCAGACAGGTACTAAACATTGCTGGAACATTCTGGTAATTGCTATAGTACAGGTTACCTGATCATACTGTGTAAGATTGTGGCTGTTATAGCACATGTTTGAAATGATTTTGTATTGGTATTCTTTAGCAAAAATGAAGATACACATAATCATTGTGTAGCCTTTTTTGAAGTACAGTAGGAACTTCTAACAATGTGGAGGGTGTGCACTGTGACATACTTTACGACTTATGCTTAAATTGTTCAGATATACATCACCGGTGTAACATTGTGAAAATGCTATTTCAAGCAAGGTAGAGATTTGTGTACACTGTGTAATAACATAGTGTTTTAACGATGCTAGGTATGGTAATAGAACGATACTATGTTACAACACCATGTCATATATCTAATTTTGTGACTGCACACCAATAAAAGTGAGCACTTCTGCGAGACTATGTTTTTGATATGCTTTTCTAATCAACTGTGGCATATCATCTGGTTCATTCACTTTGGCCAGGTTTAGAGAAACCTGTCAGTACCTGGACATTTCTGACCAGTAACAACAATTTGTGATGTAAAGTGACAATTTGGTGAAACTTGATTATCTGCATCTTCTGATTCTGTGCTATTTAACATCACAAGATCCTACTGTAGGTCACATCTATCTTAAGGTCCAAATTTTGAAATATGAAAACACTATAAACCAATTGTTATCCTCAGTTGTAAACCTTTGACCTGCTGCCTGTCAATTAGTGTGCACACACTATTTTGTATCATCTTGCCAAACTCCCAGAGTATATGAATATTAATTTTACTTTGGCTATTCTCACTATTGCATATCTGACATTGTGTCAGCAGTCGCTATTTATCAACGGTACTGTAGTGTTGCAAAGTACTGTTTGACTGGTTTATCAAGGCTGTTGTTGTCAATGTGCTACTGTACTGTACATTACAGCTATGTAGCTATCCAGTGGTTTTGTCGCAATTGATATTTAGTTTAAATTACAAATTATGTAACATCACAGAGAAAAATATATTGTGCAGCATATATCCATCTCAAATGGTTTTTAATGTGGAATGTAGACATACTGACTTGCACATGTTTTAAGATAAGTCCATTTCAATTAACACTAACGGAGGTACAACTTTCTACATGGTTGTAAGTAGATACATACATGTAAATATAATTAATATGACACAAGAGTGACAAGTCCCTGTTGATCTCACAAGTCTGTCATAATTAAAGGTATCCTTTTTTTATCAGTTATGGGAAGTTTTTAATAGAGTGTCATCGAGTGCATATTAACTTGAAAGAAATGCTAGCAGCCTAGTTCTTGTAATATCAGCTATTGAGTTGGTTTTAGAAATAGCGATGAAGTTCATTAATGTGGTTATCGATGTTTTGTTTCAAATATTGAAGAAAACATTAAGTAAAAAAAAATCGATGATTTCTGACTTGCTTTATGCAAGTAATTTTTATGTGAATTTATGTATAAAAGTATCTGGCCGACAAAATGTTTAAACTTGAATGCAGTTGATTAATTTCTCGATATTTTAAGTTCAGTTTGATGAAAAGTCGATGTGGGTGTCTGGGCTGGATCAATTGCATTTAGTAATTGTAGAAACTACAGGTTTGGGAACTTTGGGGAAACTGGCAAACAAGACACCGTTTTAAGTTCGATTTTGTGTCTGTCTTTGAACTATTGTGAGAAATCTTGTTGAGAGTCCTCAGTTTGTCTTGAAACTGTTCCCATTGTGATGCAGTGATGGAAGTTATTGATCAAAGATTATCACTGTTGCCTGTTGAGTTTCCTGCTGTTTACCTTTTAGAATACTCTTCTTGAGCACAAAGGTATATGCATTGTCCAATGTTTGCTCTACACTGGACACTTTTATTGTGTGAGGCCATAGTCAAGTCAACAGTGAATGGAAGCAATAATCACCTCATGATCAAGATAATACAGGTCTGGCTATTCAAGTATTCATTCTCCTTGTGCTGCTCAGCTACCAGAGGAGTTTGGATGTCTATTTATAAAAGCCATATCCATTGATAACTGTGGTTACAAAAGACTGAAGGAATTGAGGGATAAGCTGGTAACAGATATCTGTATAGAACAGATATCTGTATAGTATAGTATGCTATTGAAGAAAGCTTTGATTAAGGTGGCTAGCTTATACATTGAATTGGCTGCAGTATGGTTTGTATGTCAACATTGTATGGGCAGTGTTTTATTTAGAGCTAGAGAATAATCACTTTATAGAATCTACTGCTTCCATCTGCTCTCTTTTCTGTCACCTATATTCACACTCTGATCTACCAAGACTTCAAAATGGTAGCATTCTTACACTGGGCCCCCTCTAATGACCCCCTCTAAGGTCACATCCCTCTTCCTTCTGAATCTATGTCAGAGGATGTCACAACAATGGGATTTTGACTTTGGATAGTTCAGTTTTACCAACTATCAATTTTTCAGTGATGCCTTGTTTGGGCATTTGTTACCTTATCACCAAAAATTGACTTGCTTTTCTCAGCTTGTGACACCTTTCTCACAGATGTTTCTGGTTTTTAAGTATCACAAATAAAACAGACACCACAGAAGGTTTATACCCCTACTTACAATGCAGTACACAAAGATGGCTTGCCAAGCATGTGACTCAAAGCTTTTTACTACAGACTTTCTGCTGAAGTCATTTGAATCAATAAAGCAGTTGCAGGTACTGTCACATTGACCAAAGACCATCTTCCTTCTAGAGATTTCTTCAACCATGATATTCAAAGATGTGGTACTTGGAAGGGAATTTTGTTCCTTTCTGATCATTTTCTTATGTATATTGAACTCTGGGGATTTGAATAAGACCCCCTTTAATATTGCTAAAATTCCAAATTCTTTCCTGTATTAGAGCCACAAAACAGGAATAACATTGCCCTTGGCACAGTTTAGAGTACCATAACTCTCACTTGCCCTTTGAGGACAATGTTAGCCTTTTGTTAGGTCCTTGCTATTACCTCTGTGGTCTTGAGCTGCTCAAGATTTTATTGTGCATTTCATGACAAACATCAAAAGCAGGATTTGGAGAGAGGGATAAATGGAGGTCTACTTCCTATGTGGATAAACAAAATTCTTTTGTGTTTCCAAAATATTTTAAAGAGCATAAATTTCCCAAGAAGCTGAACTGTGTTAGGTACTCCAGTTTGAAGAGGAAATTTTACAGTTTGAGGTTAGCAAAGTTTGGGGTTAAATGTGCCAAAAGATGTTATGGCTTTCAACAAAATGACTGTGTTCTAATATGTGGACCAGCTTTTGATGTCTTAGAAGGTAATGAACATTTGAAAAGGTTGTCCCACATGCTGGTACTGTAGAACTTTAAAGGTCAAACAGATCTGCTAAGTGAATGTGACATGTGAAAAACATCTTATTGAAACAAGCTTCTCAGCAAACAATGCCCCCTCATAGGTAATTAACCTACTCTTACCTGTCTCCAATTAACATTTGCACTATCACTATCTACCTTACCTACAAAACTTGGTGAGATTTTTAGTTCTGCATCTTCTCTGACCCACTTCTGGTTCAGCAGCACCCACTTCATCTTCCTTCTCTAGATCTACCATTCAGAAGTGAACCAACTATAATTTGGGCTTAGTTTTGCATTCATAAATATCTCTTGGTATTTTTTTATTTTGGTGCATTCTTTTGGACCACAGTTAAGGTATGGCAGAGTATTCTTGACCTATATCAGCACTGAATAAGTCTCCACTTTTTTGCAGGCTTTGTTTTGTTATTTATGGAAGTTGGTACATGATAGACAATGTAATTGGCATTGTCTTTCAACTATAGTATATTATATGTAAATGACCATTGAAGTCCAAATTTTCCCCTTTTAGCCCACTTACTTTGGTAAGTATCGCATGTACAAACTGTGCATAAGTCAATGAAAAATATTTTAAATAATGACTCACAAAGATACGGGCTGCCAAGATATTTAATATTATTTAGTACACTGAACGATTTTTGAGGTACGTTTGGCTGTACCCTATATGTGCATTGCCAAGCACAGAAGATCAAAAAGTTGTTGGAAACAGCTTGTCGTCTTATGGGACAGTCTACAGTGCATTTGTGAATTAGAAGACTGGAGTAAGGTCTTGTACTGTGTGTGAATTCATGGGCACTGCAAGGTTTTTTGTACATTATATTGCTCTAAAGACCTTTGGAACCCTGTATTCTCTTTATAAATTTAACTGTCCAATTCTTGTTGACACAAGTGCTATGTCTTCCTTTATCTAAGTTAAGTGTTATCTGTATGCTTTTGTTTTACTACTTCCTGTGCTAATGATCAAGTGTTTCTCTTAAAGGGACTGTCTAGAATCTGACAAGAATAAAATAACATATGATACCTATAAAATAATAAAAGATATGTTGTCCTTAACATTTTCTGTGTATTGTTTTGCTTTTGTTTTTGCAATTCTCATATTTCACCTTTCTTTTCTCCACATGGTTAGTGCCACAACAATATATTAAAGTAGTAAGATACTTAATCTGAATTTCACAGAAAAGCTAATGTCTGTAACTGCTGTAAAAAAGCTAGTGACACAAACTGAGGAAGATTTTAAACACACTGTGAAGATCTCTGGTCACGGCTACTGTGTGTGTGTGTGTCTCTCTTAACTCATGCAACTCTCCACTTTTATGTATTGAGAGACCCATTTTGAGAGGGAAAAAAAAGGTGAAGGTCGATAGGTCGAATGCACTTCTAGTTTAAACCCCTTCATGTGTAGTTGTATTTCCAAATATAGCTAACCATCAAGTTTGGGGGTTATGTGCACATTGCGATTTGTGGAACAAGACAGAAGGCTTGAGCATTTGGGTGTTATTGTCAAGTTCATTGTCTGACTTTGTTTGGTATTGTACTCTGTTGATGAACCATGTCTTGTACAGAACCACTAAGTGTGCCAGTGTACTAATACAAAATAAAATAACAAAAACTGGAAAAATATTTGCCTGGTGTGCACTAAGCCAAATTTTATGCTTTGGCACCTCTGAGGAAGTCGTGTGGGTTTATTTAACCCTGGAATCTCCTGATGTTGCAGAGAGAGAGAGAAAGGTCCTGTACCCTGCAAATTGTGAAGACAAAGGTGTCTTCATTTACACTCTCGCAACTCAAATTATTTGCTATGAGGGAGTGTAACCATCATCCCTATATATTGACCGTAGCTTTGTTGTTGACGACGACGACATTGCCATACTATGAGAAGGTTTTGCCACTTGAAAGAAATCCTAACGTGGCTGGGTTATTGTAGTTGACATTGGGTGCTTTTCGCGCCTTGCTGGGTATCTTTTGTCTCCTCTTTTATGATAGCAAGCACATTGACTTAATACTTTGTTAAGGGAAGGTGTTGATCAAGGGCTTTCACCTCATTAAGGAATGAAAGCATCCTCTTTAGGGAGTACTAGATGCTTGACATTAGGATGTGATTTGATGAAGCTATAATTAATTTACTTACAGTTACATGTGATAAAACATGGTGAAAGTATCCAGGCAAGTTATGTATACATTATAGCCGCTCTAAACCAATAGGCCTATATGGCAGTAGGTTAAATCTCTGTTACAACAAAGAATGGAAGGATCAGAAGTCTTCCGTCTTTCTGGTACCTTATTTTCTTTGTAATTGAAACATATGCCATCTTTGGGTCATGTTAATTTTTATTTTCAAAATTTTAGATTCAGCATAATTTGCAAAACCCATCTCCAAAACAAACATTGTAGTAAGAGTAAAGAAAACATTCACTAACACATACACTAAAGGCACATTTGGGTGATAATTACTGTACTTATGTTTGTGTGTGAAGAAACATTAAATCTGGGATATCTAGTTAATGGAATAAGATTTTCATAAAGCTGTTTGGGGAAGTTGTGACATTGATATCTAGATATCACATTGACCAATTGTGGTGGCTGGGTAACATGCCTCCTTTAAGAATCCAGGAATTTTGATATTGTCTAAATTGTTGAGTATTTCTTCTCAATGTGCAGTGAAAAGTTTTTGACATCTTTTACAAGTGCATGCCTTCATCTTACCATGTCAAGTGCTATGGGATAACCTTTGGCATTGTCGTCCAAGTTCCTCTTAGTTTGGTCAGCTGCCTTGGTTATTGTACTAGCCGTACATGCCATGTATTGTTGTTGGAAGACTTCAGAGGTTAATTGTCCAGATACAAAAAATCTGGATCAAATTTGTGATACTTTATGCAGTCTTTTATACTGTGGAATGTACAATATTTTGGCGCACAATGGCAGTAAGATGCACAGTACAAGCTAAAATCTAATGTCCATCACTAGTAGGATGTCAAAGGTGTACAGTACAAGCAGTAACCATGGATCCCTTTTGAAGTATGTTGACTTGTATGATCCTTTTATTGGCCAGATTACAGTATGTTGTGGAACTAGTACTTCAGTACAGTACCTCATAGTATGTCAGATCCAGCTTTCACTGAACTGGCTAGTTTCAAGCCACCAAGAGGGGTTACATTGAGCCTCTGTTGGTTGTCCAATAACTTAAATATTAGAAATATGATTAACAGTGTGTTGACGATGAGTAACAGTTACAATAATCATGTGCCACGTTATTTATGATGTCTTTATATTTCTATTCTAGGGATACATGCCTTATCAGAGTGAAAGCTCAGGTGATGACCAGGGAAGATGGAGGCTGGGTGCCTGTGGAAGAAGGTGGCTACAGTGTGGTAGGCATCTACAAAATGGATGGGGCAAATCTGGGCAACAGGATAGCCTACAAAATTGTTGGTATTTTTGTAGCTACCCAAAAGGTGAGTTATGACCTACTGTAGTAAAAAGTAGTCAATGAAATCTACTCTGACTAAGTCTTACCATCAACTGCTGTACAAAAAAAAGAAAAAAGTTTTGTACAAAAACTGCTGCATGAATCTGTGCATTGACTTCGGTCCTCTCTTACCTTCCTCCCAGTCAACATATGCACTTTCCTATCTACCTAAACTACATGAATGGAACTTTTGATCATTATGCATCACAATTTGTTGCAAAATACTTGCAAAATTGAGAAAAGCCTTGGCAGAGATGTTCAAAGAGTATACTGTTTCTTTTTGCTTGGCCACCAGAAATTGATAGAATTGGCTGACTCGGGTTATTTTGTCAATTTTCTCGCAAAGCAAGAAATCAGCATCCTTATGAACACAGGATTCTGCGTCCTTGTTATGAAAGCAGGATTCTGCATTCGGGACTCAATCTTTTAGCCAGGGACTCCAAATCTTCAAATTGCTTGTGTCCATCCTGCAGATGCAAACTTTTTTGAAGACAAATCCCAAGTACACACACTCACAACTAGGCCTATAGATGCATACCATAAAGGAACATGTTGAATGAACATCTTTCTTTTTTCTTAAAATAAAACTATATCTTTCTTTCGAAAAAAAAAGAACAAAAGAAACACACAATCTCAAAAAATTTCTTCCATTCCTACAGATGATTGAATTTGTTTGAAAACAAATATCATAACAATCAACTGCACGGTACAGATCTAACAACATTTCTTTTACACAGATTTTCATGCTAAAAATACCCAAGGATGTTTTTCCATGTTTTCTGTGATTTGATTGGCTCATAGTCCCTTACCCATTGTCTGCAAACATTCTTGCATCTCCATTGCTGATGAACACAAAGTATGTTGTTAAACTGCAACCATTTGTAGTGTAGTATATATGCTATACGGTATCATATGTGTGCACTCAAATATCATACTGTTAGGCCTTATTGACACACATTTCGGTTAAATTCTGCTTATATTTTTGTGCAAGTGCATATATCGTCAAAAGTAGCCATTGAAGCTTGAGTTTTTTTTAATCGAAATTGGGTAAAAAGTTGTGAAATACTCTAATGGGAATGGAGTAGTAACTGCCATGTAATGGGAAATTAGGAATCCAATATTGCATGCAGCTATAATAGATGACCACCTGTAAAGCAGCAACTTTGAAAATTTTAAAAAATCCATTCTTTTTAATTCCAGAAAAATTCCAAAATTTGAGTGCTCAAATATGACTCAAACAAAGTAGGATTTTGTTGGAACATCTCTTACATGTGGCACATTATCAGTCATGTTTTGCAAGCTCTGAGCCATTTTGTAGATAAATTTATGAATTGATAAAAAATTAACTTAATTTACTTCGCTCCCCGCTTACCTGTCTCCCCACAACCTTAGCACCGCATTCTACCGTGTCTAGTATGCCCCATACTAGACACGGTAGAATGCGGTGCTAAGGTTGTGGGGAGACAGGTAAGCGGGTCACTCGTAAATATATAAACCAGTAAGTTTTATAATTTCCAATGGAAATTCAAATCTATACATGTCGGAGCAATGATCAAATTTTTAAACAATCCTTGTTTTCATGTGTTTGGTCAATTCTAAACTTTCACATCAATGGTTTAGTCTTGTTTCAATAAAAGTTATTCAGTATGTCAAAATTTTTATTTATAAACTTGCAAACCTCCCATTTTTTTGCAGTAGATATGAAATATTTTAATACATGAATCACCGTCAATCAAGAATAAAGAGTTTTGACAACCAAAGTTTGAAAACCGTTATATAACCATGCTACAGTAATCTATAAAGTATTAGGTTCAGGAGATTTTTTTTTTGTTTATGTAGGTAAACTTTTTACCTTGTAAAACTTTTAGTAAATCTATATGTACTTTTATAATGGGTTACTGCCAAAAATTGTCCCTTTCCTCCCACTGGCTCCTTCAGCGAGTCTGACGGTGTTTTCGCTTGCACCTCCGAAATAGATCTCTACTACTGGATCAACACCAAACAGTAAGGCATTAACTTGTTAGATAAGCGACAGCCTACCACACCGCAAAGATGTCAGAATTTGGTGATTTTGCGTGTCTGTTCACAAGTTAGGTCAGTGCTAAGATTCTCAGAAACCACCACAAGTAACTAAAGCTTCTATCATAAAACATTCATGAAAACGGGCGTTATTGATCGAGAGGAGCGGAAACGGTAATTTTAATGAGTTGAGTTCGAATGCAGTGTCAAGGAACCGCGTTGTTTGGCTAGTGGCAGTGAAGAGCTACAGTACTGTATTGCTGATTATGAGAGCTCAACAGACTGTTTGCTTTTCAATCCATCACTGTACAGTGTGTTGCCGTGGCGGATGCTGTCGCTGCTGCATCTTCAATTAAAAGCAACAGCGGCTACAGGAAGGCCTGCAATGCTGCTTGCAGTACTACATCGGTGTAGGACTTTTGTATTCAAATTATCGTAGCATTGCTGCCGGTGGTTGTATGTGTGTCATCTGGAGAGTCCAGAGTCTGCAATAGTCCCACTTGTATAGTTGTTTTATATATATCCCTTCAGAGCTTCCTGTCTGGGAAAAGTGAATTGGGGGGGGGGGAGAGATTTCCCTTCAGAGCTTC